>VZSC01013714.1:54702-107587 GCA_013398225.1 Steatornis caripensis | reverse complement strand
GGGAGGGATCACTCACCAGTTACCATGGATGAATGTGATCCATTGTATAGCAAATACTTTTCTCTTTTAGGCATTATCAGATCAGAAAGAATGAAAACAGTGAGTGCTGATGAGTAGATGGCATTTTATGATTTATCTCTACAAACAATTTACAACAAATATTTATGTTTCAGTGATAAGAGTAAAAGGAGGACCAAAACAGTAAAGAAAAGTCTAGAGCCAAAATGGAACCAAACTTTTCTCTACTCACATGTACATCGTAGAGATTTTAGAGAACGAATGCTTGAAATAACCGTATGGGATCAGCCAAGAGTACAAGAAGAAGAGAGTGAATTTCTTGGAGAGGTGATACATGCAATCACATTTCTCCTGAGTTCGTTGTTTGGTTTTGAATACATATGCATATATATTTTATATATATGCTTGTGTGTACTTGCCTTGAAAGTAAAATTAAACCTGGTAATTTTTCTACTAGATTCTTATAGAGCTGGAGACAGCACTTTTAGATGATGAACCACATTGGTATAAGCTACAGACACATGATGAATCTTCACTACCTCTGCCTCAGCCATCACCTTTCATGCCAAGAAGACATGTTCATGGTGGAGAAATCACTAGCAAAAAATTGCAAAGTAAGTTGAAATTCCATTCATGTATTTTAAATTAGAAATGCTGGATATGCTGTCGTTGTATTTAACTTTCATATACAAGATAAAAATACTATTTCACAGTCTTTAAACATAAAGAAAACGTGGCAGAAAAGGTGCAAATTATAACATTATGACATGGCAGCTTTTCACCTGTGATGTATAACTTCTAAGTATGTGAAACTAGTTGGAATTGGTTTGGTTTTCACTAGCAAAACAAAATTGTTCAAACATTTATTTGCATAAATTTCCTTTTAAATGGAAAGATTAAGTTCATCATTATTGGATACTTTTTTAATAATTAAAAGCTTTTTATTTAAAAAAAGAAAATCCTTAAAGACTTATGAGGCTTAAAAACACTTTCATCATAAAGTTAGTCTCAACCTCCAATATGCTCTTTGTACAATCAGATGAGAAGTGTACTTTTGCTGCAATGAGAACTTGTATGCGTGTATTTGGGAGGTACAGTTGTTTTCATGATTTCTGATTTCAGGTTTCTATGAGGCATATTAAAATAATTAATATATTGAAATATTTGAATATTGCAGCTTCTCTGTTCACTAGAATTAATTTAAGATTTATTTAGAAATAATAAGATTTAGGGGATTATTTTAAAATAAGTTTCCAAGCTATTTTTCTGTTCTTTCTTAAACATGGAAGTCATTCATTCCAGCTAATACATAGGAAATTGGTGACCATTCAGGAATCAGTTATAAAAATGTGATACTGCTGTAATTGCTGCATGAGAATATGTAGAGTGAGCAAATTAACGGTTAGATTTCATGAGATATTTGAACTTTTCTAAAAGCTGGCAGCGCTGTTTCCTCTTCCCCTCTCTCACCATATGCTGCCACCTCTCCTTTCCTGTTCAGCAAGCTGATTCAGCTTACTCACTGAAACAACACAATTTTTTTCTTTTATTTATTTGAGTTAATTTTTTGCTGGTTTAGTGAGATAAACTATCCTAGTAGAGGATTACTGAGGACTTGAGGGAAGGAGAAGGGGAAAGGAGGATGCAGCAGCTGTAAGATGTTAAATTGGCTCAGCTGTCATGTGAAATGTCACTGTCAGTCACTGCAGTTTAGTTCTCCTCCTCTCTTGTATAGACTTAAAATAATCTTTTTAATTTCAGTATTACATTAAATGAACGTATTTTTACATTTTATAACACAACCAGATGTTCAGGTATTTGTTTACCTTACTGTTGTGCAGGATCTCGGCCAATCAGTGATAGTGACATCTCAGATTATGATGTTGATGATGGTATTGGAGTTGTTCCTCCAGGTGCGTGGGTGAACAGCATGGTCCTGCTTTCCTCTTCTTCCTCTTCTTCCTCTTCTTCCTCTTCTTCCTCTTCTTCCTCTTCTTCCTCTTCTTCGCTTGTTTGGTTTTTTTTATAGCATTTCGGAATATTGAGGATACTGGTTTTGGAGAGTGCATTGTGAAAAAAACCAGTTTTCCTGATTATTCCATCGTACCCGTCCTAAATCATGGTGAATTAAAAGATTCTACTATTCATTCATTGATATTTCTTTTACATATCATTCTTCATATGTGAACCACTAGATGGTTCAAATTGTTTAATTTTTTACTACATAATGTTTCAAGAGTTATTTAAAATGTAAATTAATTAAAAAAAAATTTAAAATAGTAACCAAGATTTTAGTGTTTATTGCAAGCATTTTGTTTTATTTTGCTTTTTGCTTGAAACTTAGTTATAATGCAGTCTCCCATGGACTTTATTGAGAATGCATGGCTGTGGATTAAGGTGCATGTAGCATGGCTGTATCTTTTATGGTTTTCATAAGCCTTCATGAATTATCATTACCTAAATGTTCATAAATATATATTTGCAGAGACTATTGTGATTGGACTTTTAGTTCAGCATTCCTTACATTCTGAAAATCTTGAGGATCATTTTGGAAATCACATTTTTCTAGTTCTATTTGACTGTTGACAGAATTCAGATGAATATGTTTCCCAATTGTCCCAAACTAACTGAAGAGTCACTTGTCATTGCCAGCACTATTTTTTCACTTGATCTTCCTGATGAAAATAGCTGAATTAAATCATGGTGGGATTTGGGAAGTTCTCTACCTTCCTGATCTGTGTATAAAGTAATCCAACAATTTATTTATTCATTATATAACCATACAAATAAATCACATATTTTATTAATGAAGTATCATTTTGATGTTTACTGAGCCAAAATCTCCTTCCTTTGATGTTGATTGAGTTCTTTCCTTACTTTAATACACTTAACCACCTGAGTTACCAACAGGGAAATTTGTTCACATGTGTCTAGGAATGATATTTGCTTTAATGAAGTGACAAATCTTGATATTTTTACCTCAGCTGAGAGAGTGAACATTTAAAATTAAAATAAACCATAGGTTCTGAATATTTTTTCCTGATTAATACCTCGTTTTTTTAGTTCACAGTGTAGATACTGGCGTATCTGTGTAGTTACTTACATTTAAGGTTTCAGTATACTGAACTGGGGCATTTTTTCACCTGCCAGTTCTTCAAGGCATCCATTTGCCATTTGAAATAAACTTCTGCTGGGTTGACGCTGGCTGGATGCCAGGTGCCCACCAAAGCTGCTCTATCACTCCCTTCCTCAGCTGGGCAGAGGAGAGAGAATACAGTGAAAGGCTCACGGATCGAGATAAGGGCAGGGAGGGATCACTCACCAGTTACCATCACGGGCAAAACAGACTTGGGGAAAAATTGATTTAATTCATTACCAATCAAATCAGAGTAGGATAATGAGAAATAAAAACTAAATCTTAAAACACCTTCCCCCTACCCCTCCATTCTTCCCGGGCTCAACTTCGCTCGCAATTTTCTCTACCTTCTCCTTCCCAGTGGTGCAGGGAGATGGGGAATGGGGGTTATGGTCAGTTCATCACACGTTGTCTCTGCTGCACCTTCCTCCTCAGAGGGAAGACTCCTCACACTCTTCCCCTGCTCCACAGTGGGGTCCCTCCCATGGCAGACAGTCCTTCATGAACTTCTCCACCGTGAGTCCTTCCCACGGGCTGCAGTTCTTCACCAACTGCTCCAGCGTGGGTCCCTCCCATGGGGTGCGGTCCTTCAGGAACAGACTGCTCCAGCCTGGGTTCCCCCGTGGGGTCAGAAGCCCTGCCAGCAAACCTGCTCCAGCATGGGCTTCCCTCTCCATTGGGCCACAGGTCTTGCCAGGAGACTGCTCCAGTGCAGGCTTCCCACAGCTCCACAGCCTCCTTCAGGCATCCACCTGCTCTGGTGTGGGGTCCTCCATGGGCTGCAGGTGGAGATTTGCTCCACTGTTGACCTCCACAGGCTGCAGGGGCGCAGCCTGCCTCACCATGGTCTTCACTATGGGCTCCAGGGGAATCTCTGCTCTGGCGCCTGGAGCTCCTCCTCCCTCTCCTTCTTCACTGACCTTGGTGCCTGCAGGGCTATATCTCTCACATATTCTCACTCCTCTCTCCCACTACAATTGCCATTGTGCAGCAGTTTTTTCCCCTTCTTACATTATCACAGAGGCGCTACCACCTTCGCTGATAGGCTCATCCTTGGCCAGCAGCAAGTCCATCTTGGACCCAGCTGGCATTGACTCTGTTGGACATAGGGGAAGCTTCTAGCAGCTTCTCACAGAAGCCATTCATATAGCCCCCTGGCTCCCAAAACCTGGCCACTCAAACCCAATACAAAACCAATTCCCATCTGTCAGGAAACGTTCAAAAATATTCAGGTGAATGCATTGTACTCTATTCACTGGGTCAGCACTTGAGTAACTGATTCTTACAGAAATTTCTTGGGACTGTGCATGCTCAGATGTGTCTTTGAAGAATGCATGGGTCCAAATTTTCTCAGAGATCACTGTAGAAAATTGCAAGATTTAATTTGTAGCAATAGGATTTACAATGAGCTGAGAGTCTCTAAACTGAAACTTGAAGTGCCTGGTGAGGAAACTCCTGAAGTCCACCAAATCAGAAACAATGCTGCAGCTGACCTGACCAAGTACCTGACCAATTTGTCTGTTTTGAGTTTAATGGATACATGTAAGTATCTATTACAATTGTAAGTGGAGTTCATCTGTTTGTGATTCCTATGCAAAGTATATATACAGATATAAAAGCGTGAAGGTTTTGTTTGCAGGTGCAAACAGAATTCTTAAATGGGGGTCAGTCTTTAGGCCCACAGGGGCAAAGAAAATTTCAGTCATCAGCCACAAATGTGTGACAGCCTAGACAGCATATGAAAATGTGTTTTGCAGTGAGAGCTGGAAAAGGTTGCCAGTCTCACTGTCTACTTAATTGCCTGAGAATCTTAGGCACAGAGTCACAAATGTGCCTGGACACTAAGTTCAGATATGCATTTCTACCTTCCTATCTAACCTTTCTTACTTATCACATTGCTGAATCTTCTAAGACTTTGGACTGCTACCTTCCTTTGCGCTGAAGAAATAGTACAGTATCTTCATCTAACAGTTTCCTCTGTTAAAATTAAGTTGCATGCAAGTTCCGTGTTGTGCTGCAGGGTCTTTATCCCTTCCCTCCTCTTGCCTCCCAATAACATCGACCTCAGCAGAGTGCACTGCAGCTCTTGTCTTGTTCAGATTTCTCACACATTCTCATTAAAGTATGCATGTGGGAGGGAGCAACTAATACCCATAATTTGTATCTATTTTATCTATCAAGTAATATCCATAATCCACTAATCCAGTTTCCCCATAATGTAGGATGATGATGCAGCTCAGGTGCACTCTTAGACCCTTTTGGCATAGCCTCTATTGGCTTCAACTAGATTAGTCTAGGATCAAGATATTCCGTCTCAACAGAAGTAAGAATATCAAAATCGAATTTACAACATATGACGTGAAAGAAAATGTTTCCCTTTAAAGCTCCTTTTCCTTCCTTTACCACTTACTTGCCAATGTTACTCACTGTGATGCTTATACATGATAAATAAGCTGTCTTTATTAAAGGTATATTCTTACAGTTGTTAATTTATTCCTCTTCTTGAAATATTCAGAAGATAGTTATTTTACCTTTTTAATATCTCAAGATTTTCACAAAAATTATTGCTCATTTTCTATAAAACAGACACATAACTGCAAAATGTAGTAGAAAAGTTCACTTGATCACCACCATAAGCTAAAAAAGGAATGATGAAAATACTTTTGCTAGTTTAACTAACATTAGAAGTCCTTAAAATTGTAAATTCAAATGTTCTACCAATTAAGGCAAATGCAGTATTAGCATTTAGTAATAACAGATAAAACTATTTTCCTAGAGTCTCAGCAGCTGCAAAGAATCACTGCTTGTCGATGGAAGTAAAGACTGCTGCATCAAAAATAATGGCACTTTGATAACTTCAAGAATATTTAAGAAAAATATTTTTCCCTTGTCATATCACAAATGTGTCTTATCTTCCATATAATTGTACTGTCTTCATTTGTTATTAGTATCTTGCAGTGATATATATAATTTTTTTCAAGTCAGGTAATAGTACTGTCCATAGAAGTTTATGTCAACAACTGAAAGTAACTTTAATTTGAAACTCAGCTTTAACAGAATTCATTTTTTGACAGTTTTTTGTGGTATGCCCACATCTATTTACACGAAGAAAATTTTACTTTAGATCTCTTAGCCTCTCCTCATATGAGAAATGATCCAGTCTCTTAATTATCTTTGTGATTCTGAGCAAGGCTCACACCAGTAACTCCACGTCTGTCTTCTGCTGGGGAGCCCAGTGGTCCAGATGTAGCCTCACCAGTGCTAAGTATATAAGAAGGATCAGTGAAGGATTTAATAATAGCCAAAATATTTTGAGGCCTATCTTTTTAACCAAAACTTCAGTAACTTTCTTAATTAAAAAGAAAAGAATCTTGACAATATCCCAAAGGGTATTTTTAATGAGCTGTATTGCTTATGCTATGAATAACTCTCTAGAAGAATTTATTTCTATATCGTATGTAATCTATATAAATCGTTGCATTGTACTTACCTTCCCCCTGTAGCAGCAGGGCAACATCAACACAACACCTTGTCGTTGTCTGTATTGTCTTTAAAAAAAAGTTCCGGTATCAAACATTTGCTAGAACCATTTTCATCATCCGTCCAGCTTCCATTTCATGTCCCACCTGACAGTTTGCCATGAGCAACTGAGAAACTTCTTCTGCATAAACTACCATAAGCTTGGTTGCTGCTATCATGCTGATCCATGCAAAAAAATTCTCTGCTCACTCTGGAGAGCACAGAGCCTTTGTATTTGAGGATATAAGGAAATGTTACTGTTGCTGTCACTGTCATGGTCACTACGAAAGTATGGATGTGATTTGACCAACTTGGCAATACTTGAGCTAATGCTTAGGATAAATGTGAATTGCTGTTGCTCTGTCTGTTCTGTAAGCTTTGTGTACACACAATGCACAAGTTTCAGATATTGTTCCCAGGATAGCTTGGCTATGAAGAATATATAGGATAAAATCCTCTTTCTATATGAAATTTTTAAGTGTACAGAGTAATCCCAGGTGTACTTTTTTTAGGCAGACGAGATACTCTAGAAATCTATTTTAAACCATATTTTATGTTTATTTTTTTAATATTTAAATTATATGTATTTCAATTCAGTTGCCTAAAGCTTGGAAATAAGTTTTGGATTTCTTTGATTTTAGTGTTGAATAAATGTAAACTAGTGTTCCTTCTGATAGAGGTGACAGGGTTTTATCTAAAATGAAATATCTTTTAGCACATACAGCTTAGATTTAATTGTCCTGGGAAAGGGAACACAGCCACCTATCATCATGTGTAGCCTTTTTTCTTCCTCTGACAAAGAAACAGACATTATCTGCAGCAACCTTAGTATATGCGATGAGGGAATCTCCATTGAAATCTGAGGGAGTCTCTTTTTTGCCTCAAAATTTGCACACAGTCCTTGTCCTGGCATCAGGGAGATCCTTGTATTTCTTTCTAATTTTATTACACAACTCTGAAACAGTTTTACCACAAATAAGGTACTCCAGCATCACAGTGCATCAAAACTCGCAAAACATTGGGAGTCGTTTGTTAAAAGATTGATAAACCTCAGTAGATACTTTCATGCATACCATCAACTTTTACAGGTCTAGTTTACAATCAATACTCAGTACACCTTTGCTATTAAAAAAGCGTATTAAGTGACAAGTAGTCATTGTTTATGTAGCTGCTGGTGAGGTCTCCTAGAAGTTTATTTTCTCCATGTCCTTATCTGGTTTTCAAACAATAGCCCCCAACTTCCTCAAACTTGAGTAATGTCACATTTTAAATATGAACCTTTATTAATTATTTTTGTTTGACATGTCTAACCAAATGTTTGGGAACAGTGCACACATGCAGACAGTGTTATGGTCACTGATGCTTGTGAACTACCTGATACGTTCTTATTACAAGTGCTCTTCTTTTTCTCTAAGATCTATCAATACTCATACTGCTTCCCATTACCCTGAGTTATTAACATCATCTTACCTCTCTGCTTCAACAAATGGAAGAAAAATATGATTTTCCATGTTCTCGCAACAGCAGCTGTGCTATGAAGTCACAAGACCTGGACAAAATGCTAGCAGAACTTTCAAAGATCTTTCTGTATATGTTTTTATCTGACAGTAACCAGAAAGTCCATAGTAAAACTATCTAACCATCTTTTTGTTAACCTGGTCTCCTTCACACCTGCCTTCCCTATCATATTTGTAGTTGTATATATATTAAAGACAACAAGAAATTATTGAAGCAAATCTTGGTTTATTTGCCAAAGTTGCTGCTGGTGTAAGGCTGGACACTACTGCAGGATACTACAGCACCTTGGTGCTCATCTGTGAACTCTGGATAACTTTTGCTAGTTTGCTCAGTACCATATAAAAGGTGTGGACACAGTTCTGGAGGCTGTGATGTTATAAGCTGTATAATCAGGGAAAACAGTCTGAAGAGTTCCTTGGATGATAAAATCCATAATCTAGTAGCTCCCTGTTCTATGGTGGGAGATGTTCTTATTTTAGGATTACTTACCACTTTTTCAGCAAAGTGTTTTTCTCCTAGTCTGATAATAAGATAGTGCATTCAGGTAAGTTAGGTGTCCATTAGAATAGATTGGTAAACTGCTGTACAATTTGGGAGAAAAAATGTGAATGCTTTCTTGATGTTTGTGATCAGGGTTCAGTCTGGCAGCTAGACAGGTTATAAAGTGTCATTGAATACATGACCAAGCCTAGTACAAACTCTGTATATGGGCCATACTTTTAAGAGGGCTATAACAATTTGGTAGAAGGTCAGAGAAGAACGACAAGAATTATACAAATTATACAAAATAGGAAAAATCTCAAACTTGAAACTGTATAACAAGTTCCTTATAACGTACAACTTACTTAATTTATCCAATTGACGATTGAGTGACTAGATCATAGTCTTTTCCTGTGCAGAAAGAAGATTTCTGATACAGGCTGGGTTTTTAGCTGAACAAAATAACACATTACAGGGACTTAATGCTAGACAAATTCAGAGAAGCAGCAAAATGATTATTCTGGAATCTAAACAATAATTTGTGAAGTCATTAAGGGGTGACTTGAGGGATGACCATTTCTGTCATTAAGGGGTTTTCTGTCAAGGGATTCCTGTAGTCTGATTTAAATATCTAGAAGTGAGCAACTGAAGTGTAAGCAAATCTCCTTAAGCTCTTTTGGAAAGATAACAGACACCTTTTGAAAGCTGTTCATCTTACTGAGCTTCATGGTCTGTTTTAGAATCTGATTCAAAGTGTGTATCAAGGCAAACAATGTGCTACATGGAAAAAGGCACAGGAATATCCACGCTTTAAAATGTACTAACATTCTGCTGATTTTTTTTTTTTAAATCTCATGTAAAATGAGAAACTTTGCAGCTCGTTCATAGTATTTGGAAAAAATGTATTCGACGCCCAATATTCTATACAATATACTCTAAATGCTCTTAATTTTTGTAAGTAGGTGGCTTTGGCCAGGTTCAGTAGAGAATATCTTTGTATTTAACTGAAACAAGAGTGAGAAGGATGCTTTATATATGAGCAGTTCTGGATGAGTCTGTGCTGCTGTACACAAGTATGCCTTCTCCATTTATTAGATGAGGGTAACCTACATTGCTTGGATTCCTTTCAAATATTTACTACTGTATGACAATTTTGAGATACAAGTTACTCTGAGTACTCTTCCCCAAGTCAGAAAACTATTTCAGTCCTCTCCTCCACATCTTTCAGTATGAAAATCATCTTCGTTTCTGTCTCTGTACATGTAGACATTTAAAGGTAATGCTTGTAATTTATCCTGGCTGCATGATATGTCGGGGTGTACAACAGCCAAATGACAACTTGAAAGTTGTGTAAGGGTTTAGATGTGTGTTCCTGGAAGGACTAACAATCTGAATTCTTTCCAAACCCAGACTTTATTCTCTAATTTCCTTTTCTTTCCTTCTTGCCAGTAGGTTATAGATCTAGTACTAGAGAAAGTAAATCTACAACGCTACATGTGCCAGAACAGCAAAGAACAACACATCATCGTTCACGATCTGTATCTCCTCACCGTGGCGACGATCAGGGCAGGACCCGTTCACGTTTACCAAATGTGCCATTACAGAGGTAGGCACCACAAATTAGTAAAGCACCGAGTGGTTTCAAGTTTGTATAATGTGTCACTATTAATTTTTCTCTTGTTCAGCAAGTTTTCACAATTTTAGATTTTTTTTTGTATCTTAATTTAATAGTGTAGTGTTTGAATTTGATGTATGCTTTTCTTAATCATTCAAGAGCACTCATGAGATGAATCATAACTTTGTAAGACTTACCTCTTCTTACTGATATTTTCTCTGTGATTCATCATCTGTGTACCATAACTAACACATAGGTTTGGAAATGTTGTCTCAGTCAGTGGCTGAATCTTGTACGAGCCACTTAAGTATATTTGTTGGATAATAAATAGTGGCATGTATAAATAGTATAATAACTATGAATTCAGCTAATTTTGAATTAACAGCAGGCTAAAATTACCAATTGTATTTATAATGTGACATTTTTCATGGAAGAGTAAAAAATATGNTCTGTGATTCATCATCTGTGTACCATAACTAACACATAGGTTTGGAAATGTTGTCTCAGTCAGTGGCTGAATCTTGTACGAGCCACTTAAGTATATTTGTTGGATAATAAATAGTGGCATGTATAAATAGTATAATAACTATGAATTGAGCTAATTTTGAATTAACAGCAGGCTGAAATTACCAATTGTATTTATAATATGACATTTTTCATGGAAGAGTAAAAAATATGTTACGGAATCAGACAGTTATTTATAAACCTCTATTTTTGCCTTTAATGCTTTTAGTAGACAACCTATTAATAGGGGAACCCTTTCTGAGCTTTTCATTTGCATGCCTTATGCTTTTTTTTGAGTAGTATCGTACAGACTGTTTAAGCACAGAACTTGTCCCACTTGATTTTTCTTGCTTTATTGTGCAGGGCAATAAGCTTTTCTTGCAGCTTCTCGTGGAATCCTAAAAATCAGCCAGTTTTTATCAGTTTCCCTTTCCTCCAGTTTCTATGGACCTTTGTTCTTGAATTACTGCAAGAGCTTGAAGTGCTGTACTAACAACAACATTGCCCACTAGTTGTAGTAGCTGACTGAAAATCTACACTTAGATGAATTTTGTGTACAAAATTTTGTTCTACAATACTGTCCTTTCCCATCATTTCTGTGTCCGTTTTTCTGGAGTTCCTTCACTGGTCATTTACTACCAGAGATCTGTGATGTTTCAAAATGATGCTATATTCTGGAAAGCTAGCTTCTCCTCCCTGTTGAGGCTTCTGATAATCTTGCTTCTGCCTTTCCATCCTCCATGCAATATATCATGTTCTTGTGCATTGAAATTTTGTATGCTTCTTTATTCTCTGCATGCATCTCTGTTACATCAGTTCTTACAGATGAAGCTATTTCACTACCCACCAAATCACTTGCTGTTGCATTTCCCAGTAGTGCATCCTTAGCAGATAGAAGAGTGTGGCTGTACCTAATATGGACTGTGGCACTGACTCATATTTTTGCAGTGGAGAGAATGAGAGCTTCTCATTCTGCTTTTGTAAACAATTATATGTGCTATTGTGTCTTTCTACCTACAAGCACGATGCACAAATGAAATGTTTCGTAGTCAGTTCCACCAATCCTTTAACTTTATACTTCGAAAAACTAATACATCTTGTTCCAATGACAGTTATTAAACTCAAGGAAGAATCTACCTTTGAGGCGCTGGTTTCTTTTCTTGTTCTTTTCCATGTGAAGAGAGCTTTAAATTACTGTCATGGAGGTCAGAGTCCACCTGCATTTATGCGAAGTCGTACTCCTTTTGTATAACACTTAGTCTGAGATGATTGATAAAATCTGCTGCAAATTCCCATATCATATTCCAGAATTTCTTAAAGAATACACGGAGGTAACTGCAAAGAGTTGACAGCCCAAAATCAGCCCTTTAGTAATCTGGCTATGAATCTACAAATGCACAAAACTTAATTTCATGTGAGGTATTATCAGCCCTTGTGTTATCATCTCAGTTATTCTTTAAGTACAGGCTTTGAAAATGCCATTGCTGAATACATCAGTGTACATAGAAACAGATATGTACTTCTAAAAGTGATAGAAATGGCTGCTTTCTATACTCAGAGGTGTTTTTTTTAATCTTAAGAACTGATCTTTTTTATAAGTCATATATTAACAATGTAATGGTTAAAGACTTAATTCAACCAATTTGTACTGTAATCCATTAAGCTGTGTTATTTTTGAGAAGATAAGATTATCATACATATTTCTGCCTTTCAGGAGTTTAGATGAAATTCATCAAATGAGAAGATCACGTTCTCCAACTAGACACCATGATGCCTCCAGAACTCCAGTTGATTACAGATCCAGAGACATGGATAGTCAGTATTTGTCTGATCAAGAAAGGTACATTATCAGCCTGAACTTGAAAACAAGTTCAGAAATATCTTTGTTGGTTTGCCTAATTTTCACGTATTCAGTAGGAACATGAGTGATAGTAATGGGGAAGGGAGAGAAATCATCCTAACGGACAAATCTAATGTAATGGTTAAATTATGTGTGCTTGTTTTTTGGTAAAACTGTACTCTGGGTTGACAGTAATAGCAGGTATATAGACTAAATGGTTCATGGGTGTTTGTGCTTGAGTATTCTGCTGGCTGTTTCATGAATGAAGCCCAGAGATTTTTGCTAGAAAACCATGAGTCTACATGTATGCCCTAGCTATTGTTGTAACTCTGTTTCAGTAGCCAGCAAAATAACAGGTATGCGTTCCTACTAGCTGGGAATTGCATATGCTATGATTTGTATTCCCATGCTTATAGATTTTGGACATCTATATGTGCAGTCTCACAGCATCTTATGTAACATTCTGGCGGAGTTGGTACAGTACCCAAGCATAGCAAGGGTAGTTGTGGTGCTTGTAGTTAGCAAAAATCTGCAGTCTTATATGTGTAACAAACACATACAGATCTCTCCTTGGAGTACATGCAGTGGCTACACTCCTCAGAGAATGCTTGGTCTCTCCTAGTAGGCATTGTTTTCAGGTATCTAGGAATATATTCTAATAAAATGGAAGAAAACAAGAATTCCTTTTCAGTTTATAGCTGAAAAAAGTTCAAAAAGGTATTTCAGTTCAGTATTTGGGATACATAATGATGATAATTATATAGATTATCAATGTTTGTGGGTTGTTTGCTTACTTTAAAAAAAATCATACAGCTAAACTATAATGGCAGATTTTTACTATTCGTTTAAGATCAATTGTCCTAGTAATGTCTTTGGATTTTTTTTTTTACATTAAGTTACTATTTTTTCATAAGTAAGGATGATAAAACCTTTCCAAAAGATCCAGCAAATTCAACAGAGAAGGTGTATTTCACACTGATCTGAAAACGTGTGAAGAATAAAACATAAAAATCTCTGGAACTCTTTGTCAAGTTTTGAAGCAACATAGAAATTGAATAACAGATGACTTTTGCAGTTAAACTAGTTCAGTTTTGTATATGATCTTGCCTGTTGTACTTTTTAAATGTGATAACATACATATGGAAATTAAAATTTATTTTCTAGATTTTCATGAGTTATTTGGAACATTTTAAAATTCAGCTTTATAGGCAAGAAGTATGTACAGAATTGTCTAAGTTGGATTGTTGTACTGAATTTCCTTTCAGAGGTGAATTGAAATGCTTTTTAAATGTAGTAGTCAGATTTATAGTTAAGCTAATTGAAGTAATTTCCGCTTGCTGCAAATGTTTCATGTTATTATTTATTGTAAGTAGTAATATTTTCAAAAGATTCCTGAAGATATTTATTGAATAGATTTCTTATTCAGCAGATCTGAAGAGGAAGAGACATTAAAAAGTAGCTTTTGTCAGTAGACAAAATATAGACAGTTAACAGTCTAGAAAATTTTCTTCCAGAGAAGCCTAAAGCCATTATATGAATGATGATTGATGCATGAATTATTCCTCTCGTGAGCAGGGCTTGCTTTGAGGACATACAACATAAGAAAGACATAGGCCTGTTGGAAAGGGTCCAGAGGAGGGCCACGAAGATGATCAGGGGCTGGAGCACCTCTCCTATGAAGACAGGCTGAGAGAGTTGGGGTTGTTCAGTCTGGAGAAGGGAAGGCTCTGGGGAGACCTTTTTGCTAAAAGGTCCCAGTACCTGAAGGGGCCCTGCAGGATTGCTGGAGAGGGAGTATTTACAAGGGCATGTAGTGATAGGACGTGACGTAACAATTTTAAAATGAAAGAGGGTAGATTTAGATGAGATATTAAGAAATTTTTCATGACAAGGGTGGTGAGACACTGGAACTCAGTGTAGTAGTGGATGTCCCCTCCCTGGAAGTGTTCAGGGCCAGGTTGGATGGGGCTTTGAGCAACCTGGTCTAGTGGAAGGTGTCCCTGCCCATGGCAGGGGGGCTGGAACGAGATGATCTTTAAAGTCACTTCCAACCCAACCCATTCTATCATTTCTTTGGCTTTCTTGGAGATAGGCCATCAGACCAGAGCCACAGCAGCAGTGGACTGCTGGATTTGTTGAGAGTGAGATACAGTCTTCAGTTCTTTTCAATGTTCAGAAAACGCTTTTCAGAAGTTTAAAGATCAGACATGAAGGATGTATGTGGCTTATTTGCAGGATTTTAAGATGGGTACTTACTTTCCTTGAGTAATAGTCTTGTCTGCAGCAATCTCCTTTTTCCCATTTTCCTTTTCATCTTTCCCCCAGATTTCTTCATTTGTGGAGATAGCTTAACTCTTCTAGCTTTCACTATCTTTCAGTGCATAAGAGCAGCATCACAGGGAAGATTAAAACCAGGTTTTGTTGAGGAAGATTATCACATTCAAGAATTTTAAAAAGTCTTTATTCAGTATTATGCATGAATATTCATAGTAGTGTAAGTATTATGTGTAGTTCATTTGCTGAACCCTTCATCTAAACAAGTACATTCATGTAGATGCCTAACATAAACTTGATTTGAAGGGTAATTACCCAATAGTTACATGGAAGAAATTGCATTGCTGATTCTTTTTGATCATTTTCTCAATGATATGTTATTGGTCCCAAATTAATATTGAATATTCNTGCTGAACCCTTCATCTAAACAAGTACATTCATGTAGATGCCTAACATAAACTTGATTTGAAGGGTAATTACCCAATAGTTACATGGAAGAAATTGCATTGCTGATTCTTTTTGATCATTTTCTCAATGATATGTTATTGATCCCAAATTAATATTGAATATTCTGAATATATCTTTGTCAAAGTAGCTATTATAGTCTCTTACTAAAGCGTCTGGTGTCATAAATTTCCAGTGGAACTGATTTGTCCACTTTACCTTTTATATATATATTTATATACATACATACATACATGTATGTATGTGTGTATATATATAAAAATCTGTTAGGAAAGGCTTTTTATTAGGAAATCTAGCTAAGCAGTATACTTTCCTCTGAATCTAGGATTATCATCCAATTTTCAATGGCATAGCCCTTTTCATTTTTTTAAATGTTTCTTTTATTCCTAATAAAATCTGTTGAGTACTAAAATACTCACATTAGAAAACATTTGTTTTAGAATAATCTCAATAATAATAATAATAATAATAATAATAATAATAATACAACTTTATTTTAAATGTCTTCAAACCAGTCTTAATTTATTATAGAACTGGGAGTATCATATTACCGGTAATCTACTGTGATGGATTCTTTTGCTTTGTTTTTTTAACTTCAAGATTAATGGTGGTTTTGCTATTTTATATCCCTTTTCTGGATTAATTTTATATTACTGTTTGCCATGGGCCAATTACAATAGATACTCTTTGTCTTAGCAAAGGTAGAGTAAGTATTAATGAAGTACCCTGTGATTTAATGTAGACTTCACATCCGCTTTGCAACTCTTAAGAAAATGGTAACTTTTTTCCTAAAATGCATGTTTATTTGTAATTTGGAAACCTGCGTATAAATTCTGTCAGTTCTCTGAGGTTATGAATCGAAATTTTCCTTAAAAAAGAAAAAAACAATTCAGTTCACCTTTAATATGTTTTGTTGCATCAAAATCAGGCTGGTGGTTCCAGATGCAAACTTGAATCTCACACGTGACTCACAAGCCATTATTTCAAGCTGTACAGTTTAGGATTTTAGATAAATATTACCTATACTACGTCAATTAAATGGGTCATTTTATAATGACGTGAAGCACAAAACACATGAACAACTGCTGCTTTATCTGTTTTGTAATCTTTCCTCTCTTTGTCGCCATAGTACTTCATATGATTCCCTGCTTCTTTTAAAATAGCATGTTCCATGAAGTTTAGCTTTAATTTCATATTTACGATAATTAGGGGGTTTGGAACTTAGTCTTTCTGATTGTGTTAAAGTGCATAAAACTAAAAGATTAATTCAAGGATTTTTTCATATGAGACTCATATTTACCATAGGCATAAATATGTATTAATTTTACCATCTTGCTGGCTGTAGCATGTGTTCGGTTACAGTAAACAAAAAATAGAATAGTCGGCTGATTTTCTCAATTGGAAACAATAAGAAACAAAAAGTCCGATGGCTGATTAGCAATCTTTTTATTTCTTTAGGATTGCATTACTGAATACTGTCAAGAGCTATGAGTCAGAATTTATATTTGTCCAAATGTAATATTTCGAGTGAACATATATTTTTGTTTTTCCCAAAAGGGCTACTGGTTACTCTTCCCATAAACTGATCTGCAGTAAATTACTAGCAAACCCTCCCTGCTATTTCATGTGTGGTTTTATGGTTTGGGAAGGAAAAAAAAAAACCAAACCAACAAATATAATTTTATTTCTTTTCTAAAGTACTTCTTCATTAATTAGTTCATGAGAAAGGAGATTATTAGGGAAATGTAGCTGTTTTATGGATTCCTTTGTCATGAAGAGCTCTGAAACAACAGTACTTCTGAATTTTAGAAGGAAAAATCCACAAAATTGGGTGCCATGCTAAAGGGAATTTGTTGAAAATGTGGTTATCATCACAGGCATTTTTTGGCTTGTATTCTTTGAGAAGCGCAGTCTGGGTTTGAACATTATCAGACTATCTATCTGAGTGGAAGCTTCTTGTTTCTTTTTATGTTTTCATTTGCGTATCATTGGCATAACCCATGTCACCTAATGCTTCATAATTATATCTGTTTCACTCACCATCCATCCTGTCTGTGCAGTGAGCTTCTTATGCTGCCCAGAGCAAAACGAGGAAGAAGTGCAGAGTGCCTACATACCATCAGGTAAATACAGGAATTCGGTAATCATGAACACATCTGGTTAGTTGCCTATACTTTGTGTGCCCAACTTTTTTCCGTAGCGGTCTTTAGTCCCAGTGAGTAAAGAATTTCCCAGTACGTTGTGATCCAGGTGTCAGTTGTTCTTTTTCGTTCTTTTTAATTCAGATTGGGATTTGTATATATGTTTGTGAACTTCAGTAGTAAGGATTAAAGCAGTTGAAGAAATTCTGATTTTGCAGTTGTATTTTGTGGTAGATTTTCTGTCTGGTCACAGAAGTCCTGATCTCTCAATGCATGACAGTGTTGTTTTACTTTCAAACATTCCTTTTTAGTTGTCTGTATGTTTTCTTCTATTTGCATTTTTACGTTAACATTTCAGCCACACACAAGCCAGCAATCTTTACTTGTTGTGACAGCTAATCTCATGCTGATTTTGGTCACTTGTAGAGGAAAGAACAGTGATTAATGAGGGCTCACTGGAAACCCCAGATCTGAGGGGTCTTACTTGGTTTTGTCGCTACAAATTGTCCTACATATTAGATCCAGGCATAAACTGTAGCTTGGGCTCATCTTCAGTCTTCATTAATCTCTCGTTCCAAATCTTGGAGCTTCCTGTCTCAACTCGTCCCAATACTGTGAAACTAAACAGGACTGAAATATCTTTAACAAATCTAATTCTGTCCCCCCCCACCCCCCGCTTTTTTTCAACACGTCTGCTAACCTTGTTAAAAAACCATCAGATTGTGTTAAAAATCTTCCATTTAGTTGAAGTTAAAATAGTTAACCATCCAACTACAAACAAGTAGTTAATTTCTGTTTGGCGTCTGGGTGGTGTTAAGAGTTTTACGTAAGTGCTGTGAGTTTAAAACCATTAAACTTTTAACACTCTGTTGTCTAATGTACTTATTCATTTACTTGGTGTAGGATTTCCCCCTACAGAGTAGTTTTTGTTTTAATATTTCTTGGGTTGCTTTAGTTCTGTTCGTGAAATTTAAAACCACATCAAAGGTGCTGTGCTAGGGTTATGTTATAAGACACAGTATTATAAAGGTAAAATAATAAATACTAAAACTTAAAAAAAATCTGTGCTTCAGTGAAGTTGTTAAATTAAAATTTGAGTTTTTATTATCAGTAGAAAGTATTTCATTCTCATACTTAAGCTAAAAAAGCTTTTTCCTCAAAATTTTGTGGTTTAAAGTTAATAATTTATTTCACTGCCTGTTATTTTATGTTTGTTTATTGTCATATAATAGCAATTTTTCCTGCCTCCTTCCTATGGCCTTTCTTTTTCTGCTGCATCTTCTATAGCTTCACCACCCTCCTTGCTCCCAGCTCTGTGTTTTTTCCTTTCCTTCTTAAAGATTATAATTTTCATTAGAATTCTTGAAGGACAATGCTTAAATTCTCACTCAATTCACGAAGTAAATATTGTATTACGAACTTTTCATGCACTTTGCCCAGCCACTATAGATTTCCAGTAGTTTTACAAATCTGTTAATCAGTCTGGCCATTTAACAGGCTAAAAATTGTGCACAGGCAGCAATAGAGTTAGGCAGGAGCTACACTGAATTTAGAGAGTACAGCCCTTTATTTCCTTTTTTCTTATTCTAATTATTGCTGTTATTTTTTTAAGATAAAGAAAAGTAACAAATTCACCCCTTTAAAGTAACAGTACTGATACACTATAAAACAGAATGGTACTTTTAATATTGTATTGAAGGTGAATATAAGGGCAACAAAAGACAATTAATTGATTTTTAACTTTAACTCTGAGGCTTATTCAGCCTAATCCAAGTTGGAATAATACCCAGAAAATGACCAACATCCGTCCTTGACTGAGTAGTCTCAAAAAACCTTTCAACAAAAACTTGGTCTGTGCGTTGGTTGCCATCTTTTGTCCTTTCTCATTTGTAGTGGCCTGACATTTATTCATGTTAGAAACGTGATAAGGCTTTATCTTTGTTTTCTAGACAGCTTACTGAATAATGTTTTAGTTGGTTGTTGAGACCGCTTCATGTTAAAATGGGAAAGAAATGTTAAGGGTTTCATGTTAAATGAAAGAAATATTAATATGAGATAGTCCAAGCTACGAAGTTAAGATATATGGTTGGTTTAATACACCATTTTAGAATAATACTTGTCCATCCTGTCCATCTGTGTGCAGTTATTGAGTAATACCAGAAACGGTGGAAGGACATGTGTACCTATGCCATAGACCATGGGGTGCCACATTCCATGTCTTATGTCACACTTGCTTTGATTGGTAATACCTGCTAGTATGTCAGGATTGACCTGATGGACAACCATTCCTTTATTCCAACTTTGCGACATCACAGTGACCTCTTGTAGAGATCTCAGCAGTGATGACCGCTAAACCTGTACAAGAAGGGTCAAAGCTCCTCTGTTAAATCTCTCAGGGTTTTACATACACTAGGGTTTCTAGGCAGAGAGTTGTTTCATCTGACTGTGACACAGACAAGTTTTAATGTTGATCTGCTGTGCCTAGGTCAAAGCCTTAACAGGAATCAAAATGTCCCATTGGGACAGACGGTTTTGAAGCTCCAAAATCCTCAAGGCTGCTGGTCCTTCTGCTAATAGCACCACAGCTGTGTCCTGGTAGGGTATGTGGAAAATTGTTAGAACTTGGTTATCAGCCCTTAACCATTAAATGGTCATGATTCCTATTCAACAGCCTCTGTCTGCGTTTTAATTTCTACCCTGCTCATTGAGTACAGCTGGATAATAAAGCAAACATCTCCTGTTCTAAAATCTCATGTACCGTAAGTAATGATATGAGACAGTTGTCATATAGCTTCTCAGAGGGCTGCGGTCCTGGCTGATATAGTAGTTTTCTTTGATTAGCTTATTATTAATTGCATTTAATTACCATTAGATTTTGAAGCTGATACACTGCTTTGAAAAGACTCCCACATTCAAAAATGCCAGATGCTAATACATCTACAGTTGAGTTTGTGATACTATGTATCACTGTTTTAGCAAGCTTTTCATGCTTAGCTTCTGAAGAGGTTAAAGCCTCTGTAGGTCTAAATAAACCATTACTGAGAGAAATAAACAGCAAGTTTAATATCAATCTAATCCTTCACAGCAGCTTATATATTTTAATTAAAAATCCCTAAAAATGGAATTGAGATTACTTTCATTACAAAGCAAAAATCTGAGCTGTACTAATATTGTCATGAGTTCATGGACTGTATTAACAGAAGTGTAAATACAAAAATTTGTCCACCGTATAGGTGTCACAGTAGTTGAGTTGAGAAAAACGTATGTTGAGAAATCTACTCATTACAGCTATTAAATGCAGTAAAATATTATGTATTTATTTTATGTTCTGGTCAGTCTTGCCTTACCTTTACCTATCTTTTTATTTCTGGCATATTTTTGTGTTGTTCTTTTTTCTTTTCTGTTCCACCACATTCAAGAAGTTCTGTTAGGCATTATAAAACATTACCACCCAAGATGCCTTTACTAGAAAATGGTACTCATTGGAACCTATACAGGTAAGAAGTGTTTAGAGTCCACTTTAAGTAGCTAGTTCCTTTTTAAAAAATAAATAGTCTTGCCTTGTTAAATAAAAAAACCCAAACCTGTTTCATACAGTTTTTATAACTGAGAGATAAGGGGTATAATCCTAAAATAGCTTCCTGTAACTGACTAAATTAACATCTGCATTGCAAAAAAAAAACAAAACCAAAAAAACCCCAAACAAACCACTTTGTATTAGAGTTTTCTTCACTGTTAAAATTGTATGTTGCGTGTTTCTCTTTGTTACATTCTTTTGTTTATGTATATGATTTTGGTTACATGTCAAATTTATTTTGATTTTGCTTAAATAATTTTAATTTACAAAGCTCAACTCTTCCTGCATGTGCTAAGACCAAATCAATGATTAGACAGGATATTTCACTCCATCGTGATTGCCTTAATTCACGAATACCGAAATTTGGAGATGATCTACTGGTTAGGTAAGAGACTGAGGATTAATTCCCCCCTCCTGGTATCTCATATGGATTTGCAGAATAAATGAGCTTCACTGTAAAGTGATTTCTCATAATATGTACTGTATCACACCCTTTTATGTTGGCCTAAAATTTACTGCTGTTAATAAGGTTTTAAATTTACTGTTTGGTATTTCTCATACCACTTCCTTAGAAGTGGATGTTGTTCTATCTCATTCAGTTTCAAACACTTAATGAACTTAGAAAAAATTCTTTTGTTTGCTTTTATTTTCTAAACAAATCTTAGCACTGTCATCCGGTCAGCTCTTTTATGTTTTCCTTAATTAAATCATTGTGATTCTACATTTTCTGTAAAGAGAGCATTATTTTATGAGTTAATATCTAACATTGTATTCCTTTCTTTGTTTTCTTTTTCTTTCTCTTCTACCATTGGATGCAATGCACTGGCACTAGTGAACTACAGCCCTCCCTTGACAGGGCTAGGAGTGCTAGTACCACCTGCTTGAGACCAGATACTAGTTTGCATTCACCAGAACGAGAAAGGTATAAAATAAAAACTTACGAATTTCTTGTCATCTGTGCTGGTGATCTTTATCAGTTTTGGGTTTCTTCATATAAGTATTCTACATTCTTGTACATTCATGTCTGCTTTGGTATTTCTAGACATTTTTGCTCCTATATTCGTGTATGTCATGTAAATTGTGTGTTGGAGTTTATAACCGCTTCTGGCTTCTTTCCTTGTTTTAGTTCAAGCTGATGTCGTTGTTTACAAAAGTCCTCAGTATGCTGATAATAGCATTGCAATGTTAAGTATTTTGACAAAGTAGCACTTCGTTGTTAATCTTCATCATCATTTGCTGAAAAGTATTACGTTTGTTTCTTGCCTGTTCTGTGGACTGCTAATAAGGCGCTGATGTAGTTTATAAATTATGACAAAACTCTTATATTTCAAACCAGAACTGTAGTTTGTATAGTAATGTATTTTCTACAAAACAGCCAAACTCCATTGCTTTCTTGATCTAATCTGCTACATCTGCTTCTTCAATTACACGGCAAATCACTGCATTAAGTTTTTTTCACTCTGAGGCATTATATTAAGGCTCACATTAGTCTTAAGAAGACGTGTTTGCAATTTAAGTGACATATTGTTGTTTTACATACATTGTGCAGGCATTTTATGGTTGCTTTCTGAATAATATTACAACAGCTTCATTCAAAATCTTAGGTGAACCAAATACTACTGGTGTGTTTGACAGATGGGATTGTTCCACAAGGGATTTTTTCATCACCTTCTGTGCTTTTGGCTAAGAACTATACCCTTTTAGAGTGAGATTTTATTTTCACTGAAGGCAATAATAGGCTCCCACTGAGTGGGAATACAGTAGAATTACAATTTCATCTGTGCAATGCATATTTAACTAGTGTGGCAGTTAATAATGCAAAGTTGCTTTGTCAGTCACCCACAGTGTGGTGGTTATAACAGTTGCATCATTTTTTTTTTATTGTGGGAGAAGACCTGTGAATAAAGGCAATAAGAGGGTACTTTTCTCTTTGAGATAAGGTTTCTCCTGATTTTTTTGTGAAATTTCCCATTCCCCCTTCCCCACTTCTCACCGCTCCTTGATTGCAACTTTGCAGTTCTCAAGATGTGCCCTTGTTGTAGAGGAGTGACTAATGTTCTGCTGAGATATCTCAGATGGATCTACACTAGTTCATTCCTTTTTAAGATTGAGCTCAAGATATCATAGATAATATATATATGGTTATTAAAAAAAAGTATGACTGAAATAAGGCCACTCAAAACGAAATACAGGATGTCATTCTAGATTTTTTTTTTTAAATATTGCAGCATTGTATTAATAACTGTGTAGATATATACGGCTGTACGGCAGTATTCATGTACAAGCAGCTTTTTAATGTGATAATGTAGGAATATAAGCACTATATGTTTTGTACTTTTATTTCAAGCTATCACCCATCAAGTTGGATATTCAATGAAACAGTAACTGCCAATTATAAACTACCTGGTTAAAATATTATTCTCAAAACTACACCTCTCACTGATGTTAACTAGTTCTATTATAATTCATGTGCAGCAGCCTCTATCCAATAGACGCTACACAGAATCTACAGCATTTTTCACTAGTTCCTCATAAAGAAAATTGTTTCGTCTGTGTTAATGGCCTCTACTGCTACTAAACATGTGGTTTTGCCAAATCATCTGTGGGCCTGATCCAGAAAAATTGTCCATCACTATGAAACTTTTACTTCTTTGCTTTTCAAAGTCCTAAATAGCTGACTTGGAATCCTTTCTGGGAGTGCAGAAAACTCTTTTTTAGGAAATTCATATTCAAATTTTCCATTATGGTTTTGTTGAAAATAAGAGCAGTGTGATTTTGATAGAGGGTTAAGGACATACTACGTGTTTTCTTTTGTTCTGACATAGATGATGCTTTGCCATACACTCCAACTTTTGGAGGAAGGTGTTATATTTAACATATAAAACTCACCAAATTTTGTGGGGTTTTTTGAGAGAAGCTAATTATCGAAGATTCAGTTCTCCACTGGTGAATGTATCTGCATACACTTTAACGTGAGGTTAGTGATCAGTGTGTGTAATGATAGAGGAGTCTTTAGTTTGAAGAACGCAGAATTAAGTTGAGGTATGTAGAAAGCATTCTTTTTCTGTACTGGGCAAGATGATAATAAACGACTTAAAATACAGTAAGATAGGTTCATCTTAAACAGTAGGAAAGCTTTTTTGAAAGCAAGTGCAACAAAACACTGTCATAGACAATATAGAAAGGATTGTCTTGACTTCTTCTGACAAAAGGCTGTCTGAGAAGAGGTTAGACAAACATTTGTTGGGTGTAGAGTTGGTCTTGGTTGTCCCAAAGAGAAACTAAAGCACCACTTTATTATTATTATATTTGAGGGACCTTTGTGGAAGGTATTTTTAGTTGTTTTGATCGTGTTTCCTGCCCCACCCTCCTGAATGGAATTGTAGATTTTGTTTAAAAATTCAGACTTTTAGTCCTCAAAATATAAAGATAGACTTCTAAATCTGGCATTGTGTATTTTCTTCAACAAAATTATGTGTCTACTTGCCTGTGGAAAATTATTTCTACTTATTTGCCCCAACATTTTGTCTCAGAGGGTATAAATTAGATTGTCCTTAAGATCAGGAGTTAAAATGGTTCACTTGAACTTTTTTTTAACAAAATGGTATTGGCCATGGACAGTAGACCCCTATTTCTCTGTCAATTATTTGTTAGAAAAGGTTTTGATCCTTAAACTCTGTACAACATCATTCATGTCATTGAGAATGGTCAGAGTAATTACTGGTTTTTAAGATGCTGCTTTGCCAGTAAACGTCATTTTGTTGACCCACATATACCAGCATAAAAATACTTTCAGCAGTATATCTGTATTTGAGCTATGTAGGTCTTGTTAGTTGCACTAAACAAAAACAGCAACAAAAAAAGCTTTCCTTTTCTCATGCTATAAGCTTCATCATTTGAGCCAGGAAAGTCTGTATAACTTGACTGGCAAACTGACCTGCACTAATACAGGCCTGCCAAAATTAAATTGTTTGGTACAGAACTTAATCTTCATGTATTTCTCTTTGCCACAATATACACTAGGATACTAAAAAATATCCAGCCCCTACAAACACATCTATACAGTTGTACCATGCCTGTCTTTTTTTTTTTTTCTCTCTCTCTTTTTTATCCCCCCTCCTATTTATTCCAAGCTGGTTTTTTTTCAATGATTGTGTTGTTGTAGTTCCTATGATGACCTGCAAGGCATATGTTAGTTTATGATATAGTCATAAATATCTTCTAATGCCATTGAAAATGTTTTTGCTGCTACTACTTCCTTTAGTATGATTTTTAATTGTCCTTTTCACTGNTTTTTTTTTTCTCTCTCTCTTTTTTATCCCCCCTCCTATTTATTCCAAGCTGGTTTTTTTTCAATGATTGTGTTGTTGTAGTTCCTATGATGACCTGCAAGGCATATGTTAGTTTATGATATAGTCATAAATATCTTCTAATGCCATTGAAAATGTTTTTGCTGCTACTACTTCCTTTAGTATGATTTTTTATTGTCCTTTTCACTGTGTCTTAAAATTTCTGCTTTTTTTCCTTGTAAATTGGGTACCATTTCTTTAGACTGGAGTAATTTGTTTGCGACCGCCAGCCTCCAGTCAGGAAAGCATGTAGGCATGAGATCTAAGTGCAATATCTGAACTGATTCAGCAGTGGTTTCTCATCATAATAACATCTTCCTCCGATTGATTTAGGATTGCAGCCAGCGATAGTTACGTAATAATAGCTAGTGTGGCTTTTATTTACCTCCTAAGTTTCTTGTGTTACAAGTAATTGTCGTGTGTATTAGCATTTAGCACAAGAGCAGTTGTACGGATTGGTCCTCCTTGTATGGTTTGGTCCCGACAGGTTAGTTAGTGGACATCCGAGCAAGTAAAACTGAGGAGCGTGGCCCAGAGATTAGTTCAGTATGACAAGGTCAGCATATCTGCAAAATGCAGCCTAGCAGCTGTGTTTGATTTGGTCTGAGGTGCTTCACTGCAGTAGGAATCACAACATTTCAAAGACCTTCAGGATGTTTGCTATCAGCTGGTCACTGCCACCTAAACAAAATACAAAGCTGAACAGTTACCTGTTACGTACTTATAAATAGATACAGAGAAGCTGGAGCTGTCACTCGATCCAGTTAAGACCTGTTCTGATTTCATGTTGATTTTTCTAAGGTCTTTCAGTAAGTCTAAAGTATTAGGTGTTTTTATTGCATGCCTTTAACAGTTAACGTTGAATATCACCATTTACATTTAAAATAATGTGCAGTAAAATAACTGTTTGTATTAGGTTTGCAACATATTGTGTTTCCAGTTCTTGTCAGCCATATAAAGGAATCAGTTATTGCATGTTTGTCTGCCTTCTTCTGTGGCTCATGGTCATTCAACATCCAGCAAAAGAGAGCATGTTCTCAAAGTTCATACTGCATGACCTAGTTAATTCTATCAAGTGCTGTTTAATTTTTGTAGTGGATATCAGCATATTAAGGGTTTTGACTGAGTGCACTGATGCATTAACATTGTCTTTAATTCTTGCTTTGGAGATAAAAAAACCCTAACTACTAACAATCTATTTCCTCTTTAAACTTCTGAAAGATCTACCTAACTGTTCAAGCGATGCTAATCTTGAAATCTTTGTTATTTGCATGTTCCATAAAGCAAACTCTTTTCCTTATTACATGGACTGGAAGGATGCCTCAGAAAGTGAAATATTAGATAGCCATGAAGCGTTTATGTAAACATTTTGCTGTNCTGTTCAAGCGATGCTAATCTTGAAATCTTTGTTATCTGCATGTTCCATAAAGCAAACTCTTTTCCTTATTACATGGACTGGAAGGATGCCTCAGAAAGTGAAATATTAGATAGCCATGAAGAGTTTATGTAAACATTTTGCCACTTGTAAATTAATCAGTATATTTTGATTTTGTACATTGTTATACATATGTTTGTACTGTTACAACCACATAACATCCCAACAAAATAAGCAACATCGGTCTATAGCATAGTATATATAATTCTAAACTAAGTGAGATTTTTCAAGAAAAAAACCTTGTAAGACACCAGTTTTCATTCACAGTTCAGGTACTTTTTTGTTAAATTTCTTTATATAACATAATCTGCTGGCATGTACTGCAGGTATGCAGAGAAATGAACAGAAGAGGCAGCTGGCTGCACACGCTTTCAATATATTTTTTAAATGAAAAAAAAAATTTCCCTAGTACTTGTACACAAATGTTTGTAGCTTAGTTGCAGCTAATTAATTTACCTTTACTCTCTGATTGTGTTCTGGAAAAGAGTCACTTCATGCCTTAGAATTTTTCTTACAACTCGTAGTCATACATTTTTACTGAGAACACATTTTACAGTGCAAAGAGCTAGGAGAGATGGGCTTAACAAAACACCAGCCAGCAGTTGACAGAAAACGACCATCGTATGGTCTTTGAAAAGCTCTTCTAGTTTGGAATTACAACTTTCTATGCGAATTACAGGCTTTTAGGTAGTCTAGCATTTGAGAATATTTGAAAACTTAGTCGTACACTAGTAAAAGATTTATATTGGTCTAAATTCTGCATCTTTGGGCATGCATTCTCTTTGTTTCAGCTGTAATGTTTCTGCGGTAAGCAGTCATAAGAGTATTATACTTGGAAATTAGAAAACTGCTAGAAAAATAATTAAATTACACGCTTTTATTACTTTTTGGGGTATTTTTCCAGTCCCAAATCCCATATATTTAATTTTATCACAAACTAAATATCCTATTTTTTTCCTGTTTTATTGAACGGGCAAACAGGGGTAGATGGTCCCCCTCCCTAGAGAGGAGACGACCTACTAGTCCCAGGATTCATATCCAGCATGCATCTCCGGAGGATGACAGGTACTAGTCAACTCCTCCCAGTTGAAAAGTTGGCTTACTGCATCTTGCACTCTCAGAGGAGTATACTGAAATTTAAAAGTATGCATATATGTAGAGAGAGACTTAGAACCTCCAGAAGCCCAGAATAAAACAGCAGCTTAGATATCATCTCTGCATTTTGTTGAACTGTTATAAAGCACCTAGGAATTAATGTCTTTGGAAGTTTTCTGTTTGCCTGAATGGTCACAAGCCATGAAATAAGATGTCTAATACAACAAAAATCATCTGTGTTAATGTTCTTTAGTCTGTTTTTACCTGCTTCTCTAAATGTTGGTGGTGTTTTCACTGTGGTGCTTTATAATATGATAAATATTTGTTGTAGACCCTGTTCTTGTCTAGGTGTTTATTTTGATTTTTATTGCCTTTTCCCCCCCCTTTTATAACAAACTGTTCCTAAGGGGAAAAAAACCCCACAAACCAATATGTTGGAAGTCTTGTTAACACATACTAGTTGATGTATATAAAAATTGGCACTGTTCATAAATTCTATCCTAAATCAAGATGGTCTCCATGGAGCAAGTTTTCCTAACAAGGTAGGTTTTGTTTAAAAATGCCAGTGCTTTAAATAAATTTTTATCCTGAGTACCACCTATGATTAGTAGAAGCACCTTTGTTTTTTTCTTGTCATGAACTTTCTACTCAAATCAGTTTTGGTATTCCATTGCTTTGGCAGTAGTAATTTTTTTGCTATTTTTCTTCCAGATAGATCTGAGAGGAGGTTTAAGCAGACATTATCATTTCTATGCAAATTCAAAATTTTGTCTTGGAATTTTCTGCGTTACAGTAAATGACAGGATGCAGAATGGTTCATGTAAATAATTCATACATGTGTAAAGTTGCACTTAAAACTCTAAGACTGGTATATGGATAAAACTCAGTTACTGTAGTGCTAGTGCTTACATTCTGCTAAAGTCTATCCACAGTACTTATGTTTGTACTGGAATTTCTCATGGTTTTTTGATAGTGGATGTATTCCACTAATACAAGGTGGGAAGAGTGTAATTGTGTTTGGACAGCATTTCTTTTTTTATTGGAGTAAAGCAGCATTATAAATTATGAAATTAAATTGTGTAACATTATTTCAAAATTGTCCCTCTTTACAGACACTGCATTTCTAGGAAATTTGCCAACACACCGCTTTGATGGGACAGCTATTAATAGTTTACAAATGTACTTTGTATCTTTTAGACATTTTAAAGTAATTTCACTTCCCATTTTTCAAGTCAGTGGAAAGACTTGTGAGTGAATCAGGCTTGAGAAAATCTTGTCGTTCAAGTGATTAGAATTCAGTCATAATCGTATCACATATCAGGGAAATGAGGTTTTCGTCTAAATACCGCCATCTTTAATGCAGGATTGTAAGCCTTTTGATGTCAGCCAAAGTTTTGTGGAGAAAGACTGAAATAATCTAATACCTGTTAGCAAACATATTACAGTAAAGCATCTGTAGGATATAGAATTTGTTATGGAGAAAATTTTGAGTTGGAGAAACAGCAGTCTAATTTTCTTAGTGAAATCAGTCCCTTCTTGTGCTTGGAAGTCTTGCAGTCAACCTGATCACCAAATCGCACTGATGAGGTTAGGGATGAACCTAGAAGGAGTTTAGGCTAACCTGAGTCCTGATGACTGGTTGCAGCCTCCGAGTTCCAGGGTCTTTCTCCCAGATTAAGGGAAGTTCAGAGAATACTGGGCTCCTCGCATTGCATGCCCAATACAAAATAATAGCCCACCTTGTGTGTAGAGAGAGTATCAATGAGGGAATCAAAGTTGCTTTACCTTTGTTTTCTAATCTTTCAAGTTTACATTCATTCCACTTTTTTTTCCCATAGCTTTGGCAGTTGACCAACACCACTCAGTTTCATAATCTATGGTTTTTTAAGATGTGCTTGTATCAATTTGACAACTGATGCAGTGGGTGTCGGGGAATGAGTGTCTGGTGGATCAGCAGGAGTAACTACCTAACTGCTTATCACCGCTTTCAAATCATGTTTTCACAGATTGATTGACTTTGACGGATGTCATCTTACTCTTCATTTGAGTACATTCCAGATTTATGTTACAAATTAGCCCAATTTGCACATAGGGTGCAATGAAGAAGATCTATTTCTGAATACATTTCTTAAACATGACTTATGCATTATTTCTAATTTTGATGATTTAAATTCAGTATTCGCAACATTGTATTTATTGATATATTGATAATGATTCATAATGTAAATTTTAGTAAAAGTCTTGGCAAGATTGTTGTTGTTATTCTGGAATTGATTCACTTGCCATATCAAAAAAAGTGACTCCTTGATGTGTGTCTTTATAAGATGAAGACATGGGTTATATGTTATTTAAGTGTTAAGAAGTGTTTGATTAGTATCATGTATTTCTTTAAGACATTTTAAAGAATAGGTTTTGGTTTGAATTTGATAACATCATTGCTGGGAGGTTTGTTGGGTTTTATATTAGAAATGAGAATTACAAAGTCTGTCTAAAGTGAAAGGCTTTCTGGTTAACTGGAGAACTCCAAAACTGTGAAATTGTAAGTGATGATAAAAACAAAGGAGAATGAAAGTTGAGCATTTAATGGTAGGTGCGAATTTTATTCAGTCTGTTCTTTTTAAGAATTCTACACATAATTTCAGCATATGACCAAGACTGGATTAAAAAAGCCTTTTAAAAAATTAGTTCAAATGTACTTTTCAGTTAAGAGAAGTAGCTTTTGCTGGTCATGCATGTATCTGTAAGAATGCTTTTCCAAGAGTCATCCTGAAGCCAGCTGTGAAAGAAGGGCCTGTCTGGTCCTTTCACAAAGAGAGCTTGAGGTGTGCCGTGCACTGCCGGTGGCAGACTGATTTGGCCTGGATGATCCTTTCCTGTCTTTCCGGCGATACGATGTGACGTGGTCAGGGAGGCAGTTTTGCAAGATAGGAATTGAAGTGCTGGGAATGAGTGTGAGGCGCTACGAAGCGTTCAGAGTAGTTGTGACTTCCCAGCTCACATACAGTGTAGATCCAGCCTTTCAGAAATCTTCAGGAAAAATCAGGAAGAATGGAACATGATATTCTTGATGGCTTTAAGCTACATAAATGAACAGACTCACTGCAACCCACTGACATCTCTTGTAGAAGCCAGTAATAAATAATAAATAACTTGANGCAACCCACTGACATCTCTTGTAGAAGCCAGTAACAAATAATAAATAACTTGAAATATTAGACACTGAATTTTATAGAAATGTTATTTCGTCACTTTAGGAATATTATCATATTTCTGTGTGTAGANCAGCCTTTCAGAAATCTTCAGGAAAAATCAGGAAGAATGGAACATGATATTCTTGATGGCTTTAAGCTACATAAATGAACAGACTCACTGCAACCCACTGACATCTCTTGTAGAAGCCAGTAATAAATAATAAATAACTTGAAATATTAGACACTGAATTTTATAGAAATGTTATTTTGTCACTTTAGGAATATTATCGTATTTCTGTGTGTAGATTTTGNAAAATCAGGAAGAATGGAACATGATATTCTTGATGGCTTTAAGCTACATAAATGAACAGACTCACTGCAACCCACTGACATCTCTTGTAGAAGCCAGTAACAAATAATAAATAACTTGAAATATTAGACACTGAATTTTATAGAAATGTTATTTCGTCACTTTAGGAATATTATCATATTTCTGTGTGTAGATTTTGTTTTGTTTTGATAAATATTTTGTGGGTCTTTGGAACATGAACTGTGAATAGCTTGTCTAAATATATAAAATAATTTATGTGTGATGCTTGGCTGTATACATAACAAGGCCTTATTGATCAGTGATCTGGTGTGACAGTTGGTAGATTTATGACCTTAGGAGAAATTTTAGGATTTGCTCAACAAAAGGGAGGTATAGGTGCAAATTTATTACATACCCTAGATTATTAGGGGACTGCAAATTTTTCTGAGTTTTCTCATTAAAAGCCAAGTTTTATATTTGAAAAAAAAATACATTGATAGACCTTATCAAGAAAAAAAAAACCTTTTTACCATATATTCCATAAAATCTAATAACAAACCAACAAGCTAATAATAATATTTATGTCAAATTGAACACTGTGAACAAATTCTAAGGTTCTCAAACAGCTTCAGCAGAAATGAAAATAATACAGAAATTAGGAAATATTCTGAACTTTATTTGATCTTTTTTTAAAAAGAGCTGAGTCAGTTATTCTATTTTGCTATTGAGTTGTTAATTATTACTGTAGCAGACCATCTGGCAGCAGAATATGAAGTTTTCATCAAAATATTTGAAATTATGAAATTTAATTGCATTTTCAGGAGAATTTCACACTATAATGACAAAATATGCATTTTTCAAATTTTTAAGGGAAGATGTTCTGTATAGGTTTAATCTAGTTAATCTATTAATCTGATGAACAAAACTGTAGAGTAATTCTCAAGAAGGATAATGACAACTATTAAGCCACAGTGCTGCCGTTCAGCATGTAGAATATAAAGGTTTTCAAAAAACATTGTTGTGGCTTTCATTCTTTACGATATTGCATCTTAGATTGTTGCTATTATGTCCAAAAATTCTAACATTCCCTTAGATTGCATGGATTAAATCAACAGAAGGGGAAATGAGAAATGTAGCCTTTCGTAGCAGATAGTGCCTTAATGCTTTTGGTTTATATATTTGACTGCATGTCTCCACCTTCACTGCATGTGACCATCTCTCTGTTTCTGCTCATTCTGTCCAAATTCACATCCATGTTTCCAAATTTTATGAAGAACAAGGACGCTGGAGTCTTGCATTCCAAAACAGGACAGTGTAGACCACCTAAGTGCTAAACCTGGAGCAGCACTGAGGTATTCTTATTTACTCAAATCATAGTTTCAAGTAAATGAGGTATTGGTTATAGTATATTCTTCATATGCGTTGCATAATACTTTCACTTTTTTGTTTTTTTATGTATAAGTACATATATGCATGTATTGTTCATAGGTAATAGTTAATCCCCTACCAAGTATAAAATTTAAGAGGTAAATTTGAGTATGACACGAGTGTGCTTATCCCCAGTGCACTCGTATATTGTATACAGGCATGAAAGGACGCCTACCTGTAAATATGTACCTGCCAATGCCCACAGTGTGCTCAAGCTGAGCCAGGACTGCGAGTGCTCTAGTAGACTAATGAGCTATATGGAATTGTATACAGCATCATTTTAGCAAAAGGAAGGGAATAGAAAGGAAATTGTGATTTTAAATATATTTCTAATGTGTGCTACTCACAAGGACATCACAGAGAGCAGAGAAAGAAGCTCACTAGTGCTATATGTTATTTTGTCANTGAGCCAGGACTGCGAGTGCTCTAGTAGACTAATGAGCTATATGGAATTGTATACAGCATCATTTTAGCAAAAGGAAGGGAATAGAAAGGAAATTGTGATTTTAAATATATTTCTAATGTGTGCTACTCACAAGGACATAACAGAGAGCAGAGAAAGAAGCTCACTAGTGCTATGTGTTATTTTGTCGCTTTTCACAAGAAAGCATGTCCTACTCTCAGCTTTTCCATCCTACAAAGAGTAGTTACTATGTGCTCTTTTTCTCCATTGCACGTAGTGTCACCGTCTAAGCAAGTGAGATAAGAAGGAAGAGGAAAATAAGCCCCATAACCTGCCAAATAGAAAATTAAGTGGTTTTGATTGAGTGATAATGCTTCTGCACTTGATGGATCAAACCATAACTTTAAATACTTTTCTAACCTTAGGTTTTAAGTAAAGCTGCATCATTTAATATGTGTTTCCCTGTGTATTCGCCTTGTATTTGTCCTGGTAAAAAAAAAAAAAAGTAATGCTTATATGCAAAAAATAAATCTGGAGAACATAGTGTGAGGACAAAGGGATTTTAATTTCTAATCTGACATACTATTTTTTGGTAAGAAGATACATTATTTTAAAACCCAGAAAGCATCAGGTAATGAGCTCTGCTCATGCAAAAAACTTTTGTATTTTGCTAGAGCATTTTCTTCGTTTTGCAGCATGCTGCATCACAATATAATGGTCATCAAATATTACAGTGGGCACAAATCATGAAAATCCATTGTGATTATAGTCTTTGGGTATAATTTGGTGTTCCAGCTGTTTAGGTATCTTCCAGTTCACACACTGGATTACTCTTTATAACCACAAAAATTTAAAAGGAAAATATATTTTCATCTATTTTTTTTCCTCACAGTAACACTTTTATAGCTTAGTACATGACGTTGATTATATCGTTGCAAGTTTCTACACGTTTCTTGCACTGATGTAAGATGCAGATTAGGGTTTGTCAACATTTCTGGTCTATTGGTAAATAATCATCACTCGCTGGTTTTGCCCACTCCTGAAATACTGTATGTACTTTTTATTCTGAAAAACTCATATATCTTGATGATTATCAGAACTTTAAAATAGTAAATCATAATTTGTAAGTGCTCACATTACTATGGATAATAATCAAAATTTTGGAACACACAAGACTTGCAGAGATTTTCATAGTATATTGATAGTCCCGGGTCGTAACGGTGAAACATGCTTTACCTTTGTTCTTACATTTATTGACTCATATTACTGATCATTGTTCTTACTTACTATCGAGCAAATGCTTAGATGGTCAGAGGTCACTAGTGCCTTGCTATCCAAGCATCAGATTAATTCTATAAAAGATTTATGTGGGGAAAGAGTGAAGGAATGAAATAAACTTCTAACTTATCTATACTGACTAGAAAAAAGAGAATTGTTTTCAACTGTTTCTCAAAAACTTTAACAAGTTTTAATACAATGAGATTTTTGAGAGGCCAAGTTTTTATTGATATAGTGACAGCATTATTTAAATCTGATGTGGTGCAGTATTTGTTATGCTTTTGAAATTTAGATTTAAAAGCACTTTAAAAAGTTTACATCTGAATAGTATTTTCTAATCCTCTCTGCAACATTTTTTCCCTGATGTTTACTCTGCATTTGTTTTTCATGCTGTCAAGAGAGGTCTAACAGGCCTCTGAGGAGGCATTGTTTCTAATCACATGCAGATTGTGAAGTGCAAAGTAGCTGCACCATTCAGTCAGGATTAATGTTATATCTCCCCTGTTTTGGTACCTCACAATTTCCACACCATCAGCCTCAATCAAATCAGATCAGGGCCATGTGTCTTAAACTTCGAGTCACCAGCCTGTTCATGAAAATAGCTGTCACTTTTTCATCTGTCAGCCATTTCTGTTATTAGCTTTACAATACATTAATAAATAAATAATCTTCATATTTTTGTGTTCTTTTTCTTCTTTGTTTATTTCTTTTCTGACATGTCATTTCGCAGGCAGTCCAGAAAAGTGGAAAGATATAGCGTCCAAAAACAAACTAGGAAAGGCTCCGCAACTGAAACAGAAAGGTAGGATTGCTGATCAATGAGTAAGCATTTCTTATAATCAGTCTGAATCCAGTGTTTGAAATATCCCTCTAATATGACTTTTAAAGTAGAAAATCTGTGACAGTACCAAAATCTATGTTGTTGTAATTTACAGTATTATTTGCTTTGTATCTATATTATTAGCACTGCTTGCTGTGTTGCATACATACAGAATTTTTCTGGCATTCTCCGTCACTGCGGATAAACTCAATGGTAAAGACTAGCAATCCATACATTTCATGAGCAGAATCTGAGGCCCATTGCCACTGTCTTGATCTCTGTAAGATGAAATTTGGAAATGCGTAACATATTTCATTAGTGCAGGACTAAACTTTTTCTGTGCATTACCACTGGTCTTTTTTCAAAAAATCTCTTCTATTTTACAATAAATTTGAGGATGAGAAAAATATATTAACAGATTAATAATTCAAGATGTCTCTGATAGAATTATTTTCACTTTATAATATAAAAATGTTGTTACACATTCAAATATGTATAGAAAATTTTATAATCTATCATCATGTAAAGTTAAGACAAACACTGGGACTTTAACTTTTGTATTCATTGAATTTTCCTGTACTTGTATTATCGTTGTAACTTTTAGCTGTGATGCTACAGTAGTATAGGGTTATGTATTAGAATTCTTAAGAAAAAGTGGAGAAAAGAAGATACATACTAAATCATAGGTACATCTAGTTAAGTTTTAAACCCTGTGTATTAGCTGAAAGAAGAGCAGTGAGGAGGGGTGAGATCCTGCCTTTGTCGGAAACAGACTTATGTTATCTTGATTAGCAGAGGAGCAATGTACATCTGTTTACATTGCGAGGCTTGAAAAATTTCCATTAACAACACACACAAATTTTTATTTTCAATGAAAATGCACACTGAGTAGCAAAACTTCAGAGCTTTTATTTTATTTTACTGCTTGAAGTCCCAGATTATTGTTCCTGATCCAAAAGCAGTGGTTACATTTTTCTTCGTTTTGATGATTCTGTTGTCACTTATTTTTTCAGTTTAGACCAGAGAAATTACCTAAATGATGGTTCAAATCATTGCTGTGTTTAAACCAGGGACAATTTTGCCTTTGACATCACTAAAGCCATTTTCTTCTGCGTTTTTTTCTAACTTCTGAAGAGTAAGAGGAGCCACTGGGACTGAGGTCCAAGGCGCTCACAGTTCTTGGTAACCATTCAGACTATACAGTTAGAAAGCTTGGCATGAAACTGAGGAGGGTAAGGTGGGAAAGAGACGTGAAGTAAATAGGAGGGGAAAAAATGGGAACATTCAAACATGACTAGAAGGTATGGCAACAGAAAGGATAAGGAAGGAAAAGAAAGTTCTGATGGCAAAACGGCAGAGCAAAAAGACTTAGAGACACTGACAGAGTACAAAAGGAAATCCCGTAACACTTGCAATTGAACAAATCAGTGCATCTGTATATGCATTTACATTTCAAACCTGATATTTCAGTGTGTGAGCTGGGAACATCTTTCTTCTACAGATGTTAAGATCACTGCATAGATCAAGAACGTATACCACAACAAATGCTGTTTACACTAAGTGATGTTTCACACTAAGGTGTAAAATGGAAAGTGTAAATCATAATCTTGAAATACTTAGAATTTCAGATATTGCAGGTGATACAGGAACTGATTTGCAGGGAATGTGATTATGAGGTGCTGTGCTGAATGCATCAGCGCATGGACTTCATTTCTAGGGATAAGCATGCAGTTACATTTATGAAGGATAGGCCTTTTTGAAGTTTGGCGAAAGTGTTGCTCTACTTGAAATGACCAGCTGAGGTCTGAAATTTTGAGGTTTTCTTTTTGCTGGATATTTCAAAGCTTCTTTTTTTCTTTTCTTTTTTTTTTTTTTAATAATGTACAATTAAGGATTTATTCATGTATACGAGAAAGCGTGAGTCTGGAGGCCACTGTGAAATTGCTACAGTGTCTATATACAAAATTTGTATGGGATTTAATGGATTGGAAGTTGATACTTCAGTCATTGCTGTGCTGAGATAAATTTGGCATTAATATGGTAATGATTGTAGTCACTACCCAGTGTTAGTGTTTGGGGTGGGAGGGGAGAGTGCTGTTGGTTTGGGGCTGGGGGGGGATTTTTTTTTGTTTTTTAAAGCAATGTGGAATCACTTTTCATGGAGGATTAGGAAAATAAAAAAACCCACTTTTTTTTTTTTCTCCGAAGTTAAGCAAAGTTACAAAAGTAAGAGCTCCCATAGCTACATTTGTACTTTCCGGAAGAGAAAAGCCAGCTCTGATTTCTAGTGATCTTAAGAGTGATGAACCCAGTGCAACAAGAGCATAGGGCAACATGAATTGTGCTTCTCTTTACATCTCCATGGCACATGGTGTAGGTTTCTGTTTCCATAAAATGATTCGTTGCTATTAGATGTGAGACACAAATGCCTAAATAAGTCTGAGTGCTGTAGTTAAGTATTTCATCATAGATACAATGTTGCACTAGTGCCAGAAAGTTTTGATAATAGGACAGGCGATTACCTTTCTTGTTAAATGGCAAATATGACTCAAGACTATTTCTTCCTCAAATATTCATTTCTGTCTTAGATTTGGTCTTTGTTTTGCAATTTGCAGATCTTATCTGCTATTAGCTAAGCAGATTAGTGGAAAAAGATGTCAGCAAGCTATCAGTTCTCTATAAAGCCTTTCGAAGTGCTATGTAATATTAAGTTCTCTATGTATTGTAATAACTTAGGAAATGTACATAGAAAGGAAAAAGCAAACCTTTTCAGGATAGTTTACAGAGACTAACAGTTCTGTTAATAATCTGATGAGATAAGCCTTCAAGATGGAATTCAGTAAACTCTTCTGAGGGAGTAAGTCTGATTACATGAAAACCAAGTGTTTTCTGTGCTTGTATGAATGAGCAAAACTGTGGTAAAAATTAGTTCCTCCCAGTCCTAAAATGTTTTCTTTCAGCCCTAACTTCTTACTCCAGAAATGCCAGATTTGAGATTGCCTGTCATATATGTTATGATACGTACAGTCTTTAACTGTACTTCCTGTATTTTACATAGGACCTTGTGCCAGGTGTGCTCTGGATTGGCGATGCTCTCTTATTCTTAGTTACTTTTTATAGTTCCATAAGTGGCAGCATGTTTTATTTAGTACATGCCACTGAGATATCAGTCCGAAGAGAAAGGAATTTGAGTTTTCTTGTGTGCAGGCAAAGCTAGAACCTGTAGGATTCCCCTGTGAACCGCTACCAATTGAAGTAATAGGTTTGCTCCTTGCAGTGTTACCTTCCTCTGTGAGGAACCAGGAGATGAGATACACACACTTATGTGCTTGTTGCGGTCTCATTGCTTGCCAGGTATCACTTCTCTCCCCAGTTCCTCTCCTCTCCATACTTACCTCACTTCTGTCTCATTTCCTCAGTCATACACTAGCTTTTGTCTCCCATGTGTGTTCCTTTTTGTCTCATTCTCATGATCAGCCATTTGCAGACTGCTTCCTTTCAGCAACTGATATTTCTTCTAGGCCAGCAAGTCCTTAAAGCCATTCTAATTTTTCTGCAGTTCTCTCTTAGCTCTGTTCTTCATTTGGACCCCAAGTAGCATATTCATCTCAGTGTAATACCCCAGCTAATGCAAGTCTTAGCCTAATTGTCTTCATTTTAGTTAAGGAGATCCTCTTATCTTTCTCTAGTGGAAGGGGACATGTCTGTAAAAAGGTGTTACTGCAAAGAGCAGAAGGTAAGTTTCTGAGTTTCGGGTAAAGTGTCTGTTCTGTAATGCAGACAGACTCTCTTAGTGTTTCAGTGGGCTCTCAGATAAATTCTGGGATAGTTAGCTTCTAAAATGAGAAAAATCAGAACTGAGAACATCGTGACTTTGTTAGATTAGAGCATTAATTCATAGTAAAAGCAAGCAAGCTCTTCCTGGCACAGAGTGGAATCCTTATTTACCATGTGGATGTTATGACGTTTAAACTAAACCAGGTACTTAAAAGCTGATTGCACGCAGTAGTTGGCATGGGTTACTTTTACAGTCAGCATGGAGAAATAGGCATTTTCACAACTGAGCTCATCTTCGTTATTGTAAGCATCTCGTAGAATCAAGGGAATCAGTCTCTGCAAGAATGTTGCGGTTATCACCAGGGCAAGCCAGGAGTTAAGCTAAAGAAGCATTAGGGTTTCAGAGAGAGAATATAGCAAGGGCAACAGAATCCTGGTTTTGTTGCATTGTGACGGGACTTCCACATAAACTGTTACTGAAGAAATGGCTTTGAAACCAAACCTGTTTGTTCTCCTTGGTAGGCATCTGCGTGTTACCTCATATATCCTTTTTTTTTTAGGATGACTTTTCAGTGTATGATAGTCATAGGAACTAGGCAGTCCATATCTTGTAGGAAAGTTGTGCTGGGTGTGTGAAAGGAGACTTCATAAGTCTGCAGAAATTTAAAAAAACCCACAAACCAAACCAAAAAAATCCACAATGAAATGGTGTCACAGGAAATTGAAATTTCTGAAATAACAGCAGATACAGTAGCACCATTTACAAAATGCTGCACCGTTGGGAAACTAAGGAAGAGTAAAACGGCACTGTTAGAATATTTTGTCACTCTCCAAACTTGAAATGTTTCAGATTATCTTATACTTGCAGTGTATGCAATTATTAAACTACTAATAATTATGCTTTATTATGCTAACACAAGTAATCATCTGGCTGCGTATTTTAATTATATTTTCGTTAGAGTTCCTTCAGAACTGTATTTTTGTTTTACAGCTTACAGCAAAAAGATACTTAAATAGATTCCTTATTCAAACTCCTAAGGAAACAAAGGGAATTACATGTATGTGCTTAAGTACTGTCCCCTTTTAGGGCCTAATTGAAATCTAGTTAATATTTTTAATAAACATAGAAGATAAGTTTTCAAAACGGAAACGCTTTGTGGTAAAACCAGGTATTCATAGCCTACTCTGTGCTAGTAATGTTATATGTGTTGTTAGCTTGTGTTTGCTGTGTTTAAGATGCAGCTAGAGTTTTTGACCAACTGTCTACTACATGCAGTGCAGTTCAACAACTCTACAATTAGGGTCATGTGTATCTGCAGTTGTGAGTGTTCTGCAGTTCATCATTTTGAAAATGGATTTGTGTTTAGAATTAATAACTTCGATGTGGAGTGTCAACCCTGGTCCAGCAGCCAGGATTTGCGATGTTCTTTGGTGGAGGGGGGCATGGGAAGATGTGCCTGGAGCTAACAACTGAACAGTTTCTTTTTGGCCCTAATGTTTTAGGGGTCTGCTACCATGTCTTTCTAGAAGGGGACTTCCAGCCCCACGAACAACTGAACAGCCAGTCATTAGGGGAAAACATCACGCTCGCTCAAGGTCGAGTGAGCACTCTAGTATCAGACCCTTATGCTCTGTACATCACCTAGCGCCCGGAGGGTCGGCACCACCTTCTCCACTTCTGACAAGGTTGCTATTACATGTACAGCACAGCTTTTATGTTCTGCCTCCCAGGTGTCAGTGTGGTGTTGTACTTTCCTGAGCATACATGGCGCGTTCACTCATTCTGGCACTGTAGATTATCCTCTCTTCATGATATTTACACTTCTCCCATATCCTTTACGTCACCTATCTTCACCATCCAGATAGTACTTCTTGCTGTTGAACTTATAGTTATGCAATGTAAGAGTAAAAAATTGGCTGTGTTTCGTCCCTCCGTTGTTGTGTTTTGTTCTGTATCCATATGAGAATTATCAAAATATTCTGCTTAAACACTGTGCAGGAAATCACGTGCTGTTCACACAACTAACTCTGATCTTACAGACTGAGAGAAAGTCAGTTGATCTATGTAGTATGAAAGCCAACAGTATTTTGAACTTGCTTAAATGCGTTACTTAAAATTGCAAGTTATCTATGTCCAAACTTAGCGTAGTAGGTAAACAGTGCTTATCTACTATAATGAGTGCGATGTTGCTATAACTGGCAAGGGCATTTCATAGTAAGCTCTCCCTCTCAGTGATCTGGTTCTTCTCATCTTTGTTTTACTTTCTTAAACTTTTCCCATAGTTATTAGAAGTGGCCTTGCTTATTTTAAATGCAAACTTCCCAGCGTTCCAGATGTGTTTGATGCGTTATGCTCAGATGCTGTGTCTACGTATAAGAAATAAAATGGCCAAGGTACTCTGAAATAGTGCTAGCTAGAATTCTGCCAAAGGGGTTTAGGATATTTACTTAGGTAAGAATATTAAAAATCTTGTACATTCTTGGCGCGCACACACACACGCACCTCCCCAATACCAAGGTTAAAGGCCTTTTTCCTTCTTTGAGTTCACAGAAAACCAACACATTATCCCATGGGAATAGATACTTGCTGTCTCTGTGGCCTTTTGCAATTGTTGCATCAGCACAAAAGAAATACAAAAGTTAATAAAATATAGAGGTGGCATTTTGTATTGCCCTTGTACCAGTGCAGGAGAACATACATAAATTGTGAGTCATAATCATAAATGGTTCTTAGAAAGCTGTTTTTCGTTCAGTGGTTTTTGACTAGTACTTAATTAAAAAAACAAACAAATAAGCAAAGGAAAATATTTCTCCTTAGTTGAAGGTACTTGGAGAAATTAAAATGTGAGGCCTTGTATATTTACTAGGTTTCCAGACCTGATTATGTGCATATGGCATACACCAAATGCAAACTTCTTCAAACCCATCTTCAGTATACGAAACTTAATATGTGTTTAAAAATTGGAATATGAAAATTATCTTCATTTGGGTTATTTTACCTTTGTTTTCATTTCATTTGCAGAATACATCAACAAGGAAGTCCCACACAGTCTCCTCCTGCAGACACATCCTTCAGCAGTCGCAGGGGAAGACAGCTACCGCAAGTTCCAGTAAGAAGTGGCAGTATAGAGCAAGGTATCAAATAATGAGCTTATGATAGCTCAAACTCTTTGATTTCTTACTTTTTTTACTGAAAATCTACTTTCATAACTACATGTTCAATGCTATAATTCTACCAATAAAGCAAGAGAAGAGAATGAAAGCGTAATTGTAGTATGGGAAATCCAGTAGAGTTTGACTGGTGGATTATTACATATGGTTTAATGGCCTTAATTTTCTAGTACATTTTTATGTTTGGCTACTTTAAAATTTCTATTAGAGTCGTGGTAGTTTCCAACACATACCTAGTTTGTATTCCGCTAAAGAAATCAGGGGCAAAGATTTTGACAACATTTTGACAGCCTTATTCATTTCTTATTTTGTGGTTTATATCAGTTGTTGTGCATTGTTGACATTAATAATAAATATCACAAATCTGTTTTCCTTCTGGGGTTCATAGTTCAGTGGTTAAAGAATGAAAATAATCACCATGGGAAGTATGAAAGCACAGCTCATCTGCTCTTTCTTTCTTAAGAATAAACTGATCAGGCAAAGAGTGCTGCTCTTTTCTGAAAAAGAATGTAGACTTCGTGGTTGTGGAAGATGGTTTTTACATACTAATATTAAATAAGTAAGAATATTGCTGTTTCCTTTTCTAGCAACATATTGCACAGTATGAGCTATTATGGTAAAATGAAATGGCACAATGAATCATATTTGCACATTCAGGTTATCATCTTCTGTATTTAAAAAGCCTGTTTTCTCATTGACTACAAGCAACAACTGAGATTGCCATGTACCTCAAGGTTTTCTTCTACATGGAAATTAAAGAAATGTTTCTAATGATGAAATATTGTAGTGCTTTATAGAACTGTTGGCAGACCGCTTTCTTTAATAGATAATGTTGCTGAACATGACCTTCTTAATTACTGTAGATTGCCATGGGGGTTTTTTTTGTAAGATGGCTTACATTAACATGCAATCAGCTTACATTAATTGTATGACTTTGAGCTGTGATGGCATACTACACCTTCAATTAACACACATAAAAATTTGTTCTTGTTTTATACATGTGTTTATTCTGAATGTTTAATATACTAATGTGAGTTTTATTCATTTTAAACTTTACTTTTGAGTCCTCTCATTTTGTTTCATAGCGAATCTAGGACTGTCTGGATTAAAAACTAGCTACAACCTACATTTGCAGCTTCTATTTCTGCATATTACTAAGTTTGGAGATTTTTAGGGAAATGTACTAAGTAATGAATTTCAAATTTCTTTCATGTTTCTTCTGCAATTTCTGAACTTGGTACAATATATAATAATGAATCAGCTTTTAATTTAATTTTAAGTTGACTTTCCCTTGGGTTTTCGTCTATCAACTTTCTGCTGTTCTTGATAACTGGCGTGTTGAGAATAAAACAGTAGTTTATGTTTTGTTAAAGACATTGGAAATGGATGTATACAAAAGAGGAAAGAACAACTGAAAGATTAGCAGAAGGCTAAAGCTACTCTATGTTAAGAAAGCTGTTGATACCGTGAACATCTGTAAAGTATTACTGTTTCACTCAACTCTTATTTACACTTGTGGTTGATATGCTTGCGTCTTATGTATGAAATGTACAAGTAGGATGCGACATATCTTTTACGTAGTTGTTATGTATCATATCGCCTATGTCAATATGGCTGTACTACAGCCCATGGAAATGAAGGCTAAGGAGATTTCCTTCTCTACATAGTACTTTGGTTTTGTCTAAGTGACTGGGTTGTCCTTTTGAAGGAGAGGTTTTCTGATTTTACCCATGTATAACACTTTGTTCAAACGGAGGATGTATTTGCAGAGAAATACTAAATTGAACAGATTTTATAAAATATTTTTAAATGGTTTTGTAGTATCTTCTGAAATAAATATGATAGTATGTATAAACTTTATACTGCCGTAAGAAATTAAATTCGGGGAGGTGGTAAGACCATAGCATTTGCTCTGATTTACAGTATCAAATTTTAATGTCAGTTTCACCTTTTTAATCATCTTCAAATGAGTACCAGGGTAAAATGGAGTGACTAGAAGTGATCTGACCCTAATGTAGGATTGATTCCAAAGCATACTGAGGTCTGTAAAAGATTTTCATTAACTGTACTTGAAACTGAATTGTGTCCTTAATGGTTTAAATTCACAGTCACCACGGATATAGATGATGTCAAAATCTAGTCCAATATACAAATGTTATAGGGAGCATTTCAAAATTATTTACATTTTATTCATTTATAAATAAAGCTACTTCTTGGTGGTCAGTATTGACATTGTGTTTCAAGGAAATCCCGTATGATATACCATAAGGTATCATTTTTATAGTAAAGTACTTCTTTATACAAATTCTCTCTCAGGATTGTTGAATATGCATCTAAATACATGCATCTATGAATATATGTCTGTTTTACAAATCACAGGAATTGCTGTAAAAAGATTGAATGTCTGTATATCAAGAGTGGTTTTTTTATTTGCTGTTTGCATATTCAGGAGGCATAGAAGAATCCAGTAAAGTAATTTTATTACTCTTTTAAGTTCTCATTATGGAACACATGAGAATTAATGAAGGAGGAAAAGACTGGTAATGGTTTTCATGTCAAGAAACAGAGTCATATTTTAACTCAAGCTTAGATGAGATTTTTACTCTCAGTCTTTAATATTTAGCTCTGAATTGTAAATGATCATCTCCATGCTAATAAGTCGTCCTTCTTCTAGGACTGACATTGCATCTCGGACATTCCATTTTGTCATTGTCAAGTTTAGAACTAAAAAAATGGTTGTTTCCTTGTCTCTACCAGATGATGTTGTCTTAGTTACTACTCTGTTCAGCAGTTTGAGAATCATTAAAAGTCAACTTGTGAGAAAATAAGTTCTAAAATGTCCTTATTAGTAGACACACTGTATTGAAAAAATATATCATAGAAGGAATTCTTATAGAGAAAACCAAAGTAGTGGTCCCTATTCCATTACAGAAACAGGGTTGGTACTACTGATCAGGAACAGAGAAAAAAAATCTCAAATGTAGAGGAAAAAGTCCAGTTTAAGGACTAAAACCTCAAAAAAGCATGATTATGCACACTAGCAAAAAAAAAAAAAAGACTTATTGGTGATTATGATCTAAAGGGGATACCAGCTTTACCTAGTCTTGGAGTGGGGAAGGGAGGTAGTTATTTTCACTTGGAACAGTTCTAACTAAGTAATATTTTTAGCAACTCCAGTACATGCAGAATTTCTAAAGTGGTTACAGTTGAGATTGTAGGCTTCTGTAATTTTTAGGCAATGTGATTTTTATTTTAATCCTGGTGATATTCAAGGAATATACGGCTGTATTTCTTTCCTTTGCAACTCCATGAGCAGTATTTCCTAGAGTGCAAGTCACACTGGGATGTTATTGCAACTAAAGGTCTTGAGATGCTTGAATATTGAAAGATAGTATGGTATAGGTCTGTCTGTGTGTGTTTTCAAAAAAGCATGGTTTAGTAGTCATTACCTTAACTTATGCTACTTAAGAAGCATTTTTTTATTTCTTTGATTTAACTGATAATTTAATAAAAGGACCTAATAACATGAAGATGTTTTGGTTCAGTGACTAAAGCAGTGAAATTCTAAGCCATGGTAAGGACGATGCTGTGTTCTCAATATGTAATATGTTGCCGAGCTGTAAGAGATTTGCATCACTGTTTTTTTTTTATTTGCGTCATGTTTGTGTGGAACTATGCAAATCATTAAGAGGGATGGGGATTCTGCGTTGACTTTGGTTTTCAACTGTTTCTATAACAACTTTGTTATGTAGATGTATGGTTTTTAAATGATACTTCTGTATAAACCTTATTTCTGCGATATTTACTCAGTCCGTCCTATGTTATTGCAACTATCAAATGTCACAGGAATTCTTGCTTGAATAGGATTTGAGGGTGGGTCTCTGCAATTTTGTATAATGTTTAATCATTGTTTTGATCAAGGAAATGAATACAGCCTGAAGATCTGTAGCATTTTTCTACACTCCTTTTTAGCTGTAGTAGATAATTTTAGGGATAACATAAGGAAATCTAGCAAGTGAATAAGAAAAAACATAGTATGTACTATGGAAACTTAAGAACCAGCAAGATAAGTGTGCAATGACTGTAGTATACAAATGATCTTTAAGAGATAATTCACACTAAACAGGTCTTGCTCCTTGTATCTGCTTCTATTTGGCTCTTCAAGCCATGATTTCTTTTTCATAGCCTCAGCAATGTGGTTTCATGTTCCACAAGTCCTATAAATTACAGTAAAGTTTCTGATAATCAGCAGCTTATTTACATGTAAAGAGCATCTGTAAACATAACTGAACTAGCGTGGTTATACGTGTATCCTGCGGCATCTGTTTACAGCAATAGGCCTTATGCAGTGACCTTTAGAACAACAAAAGTGTGAGCAGTGTTAAAATATTGCTGTATCTTAGCTCATGTTAGAAAAAGCTGCCTAAGCTTTGTCCATAGCTTGTGTGTGGGGTGAAGTGCATGCGTGTATGTGTGCTGCTGTTTCATGAGGGAAAGCTACATTGAAGACTCTGCTGGTACTGAATGGGGATTACTTGTATAAAGTTCATGTGTATGATATATGTGCAAGTCTTTCATGGTAGTCACATCATAGAGGAATAAAGTGGTTTGATGTATAGTGTTTCCTTTTATCAAATAAGAATCAGAATTTTATACAGAAAATCAGTATTTTTTCAAATAATACATTTGAGTTGCAAATATCTTTTTATATTTAACCAACTTAAGATCCTAAAAAAAGTGAATAGATAGTGAAAACCGTTCTTTGTATATGTACTTGACCATTGAAATGTCATTGCAGTGGGAGTACGGCTGGAGTAATGGTAAAAGATCAAACTTTCAGTTAAAACAATTTTATAGATCTGTCAGTATAAAACTTGAGTAGCAAAAGGCAAAGAATAAGTCATTTCAATTTTAGATTTAGTCTTTTAGCATTGTTTGTTTTGTCTTCATATTTCTGGCTTTATTTTGAAATTATTAGGTGGCACTGCATATTTTGAGGCAGCTTGTGGAATCTTTACTCACACTGGAGAGTATTTTTTCTCAGCATTGCTAACTCTTGCAAATGAGTTCAAGCCTCATAATCTTTTATGTTTCCCTTAAAGACTGATTTTCAATAGTCCAGTGGTTACTGAGTATTACACATTTCAGTTAATAGAAAATAAATTTGTAACATTCATTATTGCAGAAAAGGATTCAGAATCTAAAACAGGGCTATGTGGTTCAGGAGGAGAGTGATACTTGAAGCAATTTTTAGACTTTTTTGTCATTCATGAATTTGAGTATGACAACACTGCTCGAGCAGAATACTTAAAGAGTCCACAATCTGGATCTCAGTAACTTCATTGTTCCTGTTAATTTTAAAGAAAAAGTCATAGGCTTTATTATTTGTCATGGTTTATCATTTTAATTTTCTACATTACTTTTACATATGCTGGAGTACTGCCTACTGTACCTGCCATTGTCACATGTAACACATTTCTTTATCTAACTTTAAATTTGCTGATTTCTTTTTCTGTTTCCATCATTCCGTGCATTTAATTCATTGAAGAGCAAGAGACTTTTAACTCTTCCACAAAAGGTAAATATTTATGTAATTTTTTACAAATGTTTGGCAACTGTTAATTCTGGCTTTTCCCTCAGTATATTTCGTGTCACTATATAGTATTTAGTTAACTGTTTAGCAGGTGAGAAGGTTGTTTCTTCAACATCTGTGTGGTATCTGATGCCCCTGTTTAGAACCTGAAAATGATTTCTCTTTCTAATTTCTGTTTTTCCTATTGAAATACAATATATTGGGTTTAAGAGGAGTAGTCATGGTATTTTACATGGCGCAGAAGCTGCTTGATTGAGCAAAGACTAAGATTTTACCTGAGCTGCTCTTGAGCTCTGCACAACATCTGCTTCTAATGATGCAGCCATGGCTCTTGGCATCTGGGAAGGATGTTTCATAGGTCTGAGCTTGGGAAGAGTTGAAGGTGACGATGACCAGAAACTATCCTTCATATACAGACAGATTCTCAAGAATGAGCTGTGTTTTATTTGAATGACAAGCCCTTCATACTCAGAAAGTTAGTCATGTTGTAGGGCATGTTTCTGGGGCAGACCTACAGCACTCACCTCCTATGAATTTGACCTCCTGTGGATTCTCCATGTCTCTGCTGAGACCAGTGAATCAGTGAGCTCAAATAGCAGGTATCTAAGGCTGTCCCACAAAGTGAAAAGTATAATGTCATGTCCCTATCGAGATAATGTTGCAGAGAAGTCATATTTTTTTTTCTTCTTGGTGAAAGTAGGAGTTATCTCAAAATCAGAATGAAGCTTGGAGAGAAAAAATGAAAAAAATTAATCCCTTTTAATGTTAACAGCAAGATACTATGCTGTATAAACGTTAATAGCACAGATTAAGCTTTTCTGACCTTTAGTCCAGAGCCCTGTAGATCTTGGGAAATTCTGGTCTGAATACAGGCTTTGGTGGGTCAAAGCCAAGTTGACAGTTGAACTTGAGTCAGAATATCTCCTACAACTTCTTAATTTCTGAAAGGATGAATCCCACTGGTTGCATTCATACCTGCTTAGATAAAAACACAACAGCTGTTCCGCTAGCCATGAACTCCAACACCCACGCCAATACTCAGGAGTAAATCTTCACGATAATGTTAAAAAAAAAAAAAAGAGAGATGAAAAAGAAATAGTATTTAACGTAGGTATTAGCAGTTACAGCTTATTTTGCAGTGTTCAGAATGTACTATGAAATATCTTAAGAAAGTGCTAAGAATGGTTGATTTTACAAATTATTTCTGTCATTTTTGCTTTGTTCAGTATTTATATTTCTCTCAAACAGAACAACACAAATCAGCCATGCCTCTTGTTGTTTATGCCTCTTTCAAGTTCACAAACGTTGCCCTGTGATTTGGACTGCAGTGGATGTTTCTTTGTTTAAAACAATGGACTTTATGCAGACTAGACCATGCCTGTAACAGGTTTGTCAAAGAGCTTGTTTCCATAAAATTTGGATGGATCTGGCTCGAGATTTGGGAGTGTGTAGAAGGTGGTGGGATCTCAACCCGCACAGATTCCTCTGGCTCAAGAAAGCTGAATGCAGATGCATCCTGGGGGCAGAAAAAAAAGAGCTGGGCAAAAGAAGAAGAGTGGGAAGAAGTGGAGTGCTGGCAGTTCTGGGGTACTATGAGTAACTTAAGTTGAGCTGACTTGTACTAGTAGCCTACTGTCACCTCTGACTTGGCCCAGTACAGAATAAGGGATAAAAAGAATAGGCTTAGGTGAATGGGAGCTGGAGATGGTGGAGGGGGGGGGAACAGGGGGAAGTTACAGGATATTATGTAGCAGGAGACATAGGTATGAAGGAAAGCATATACTACAGATGTGAACAACACTGACCAGATGAACCTACAACAAAGAAATCAATAAATTAATCAATGGGAAAGATTGCGATAAGGTCTTCAGCAGGTTACTAAAATGCTGACTCAGATTGCTACCAAAACCAGTGGTGTACTTTTTTCAAATTTTAAGAAGTTTATATTTGTTTTCTTGTTGTTTTCTTTTCAATAGAAGCTTCTGTTTGGATCATCCTTGAAACTCTTTGAGGAAGAACTGAGTGTTGCATCAGCTGGTTAAGATTTTTATATTGTGTTATCTTCCTTCTGGAGTGAGTTATTAAACTCAAGGTGGCCACCATGTCTTTGTGTGTACTGGGGGATGCAAGCTCATTTCCCAGCTTGGCAGTCTGAGTACGTGCTTTAGTCGTGCCTCAATTCTGATTTGGGAGAAGGCCCAGAGCAGTATCAGCTCCCATGGAAAGGAAACCCATGCACACAAGCTTAAACGAGCCACAGTATGTTCTAGTCAAGTATAGGGACCAGGGCTGCAGAGCAGGCTTCAGAGCCCATCATCTCCCTCACTATCTACATGTTGCCAATAAGTGCTTTTGAAGTCGTATATGCAGAGAAACGGTAACAAGTTCTTTATCTTAGCAACAAATTAATTTTTCAGTGTTACTAACCATTTCAAAACATTGATCTGCTCATTATTTCAAAATGTTGTGTGTTTTTTATTCACAGTAGAGTTTGCTGTGGATTTTTAAAGTTGTGAAATCTACCACAGGGATACTTTGTGTGTGCATATTGCAAAACTTATCCTGAAGGCTGAACAGAAATAACCTGGAGACTCTGTATTATTTCTGAAATGATTCAGCCTGGTGCAATACCTGTGTGTTTTCTCCCCTGTGCAGCACAGCCAGCTCCCCAGTGAATGCTCCCCTGCCCTCTCCTTTCTCTTGCCCACTGCACTGGGGATTCTCCCATCCAAATCTCATTCGCCTTTATTCAGCTGCTTTGTGCTGGACATTGATTCTGTGTAGTTTCTTCTCCAGTTTCCACCTCTCACGTCCTCAAACCAGATACTGGTTTTTTTCCCCTGATTCCTATCCAGAGAGCATCTAAGCAGCACAGAGAGATGAAGCTGCTGGCTTTTGCTGTGTAGAAAGCCTAAGCGTACATACCTCTAGGCTGCATCGTAGCTGTAGCCGTTTGTCATTCAACTTTTCTTCTTAGTATGAAGACTGAGAGCAAAGAATAGATCAGGTCTCTGTTGGCTTCTGGGATAAGTGCTGTTCCCTGTTGCCCTGCCAAAACCCTGTTTGTGCTCCAGAAACACTGTTACTGTAAATTAGTCTTTATAAGATAAATTTTCATTTCATCTAATTTTTCAGTAGCATCCTTGTGTAAGCAAATCTTTCTATAATTTTAGACTTTTCCCCTAGAAGTTTACATCATAAAGGGTGTGTGAAATCTTCTGGTAAGGTTTACAGTCATCTGAAATTTTTTTGCTGATTTCTTCTCGTTCTGGAGCTTACTCCAGCAACTAACAGTGCAGATAAGACTTGGAGCATTTCCAAATTGTACTGTTTGCCTGCACCTCCTTTCTGTCTTGACCATCTTGAACAGAAACATGAACTGCCTAAAGAGCAAATGCTGTGTTTGTTGCAGGCATCACAGAAAATGGTATAGCCAGTGCTAAGGCATACATAAGTTTTCTGTAGTCTAGGAAAGACCAATATGGTTATCAGTTTTGATCACAGGCCAGGTATTGGCAACAGTTGTTCTTGGCATTAGGCTCATACTTGGGTTTGAGCAAGAATGTCCTTTTAGAAAGGTGTTTTAACTTAATGACTGCAAGTCATACAAAATCGTTCCTATGTTTAACCACCTGACTTTTAAACATACACACATCTTAGTACTTACATATTTATCTGACTTCATCTAACTTCTGCATAGCTACTGGACATTATTATACCTGTATCCACTAACTTGAAGAGGCTTCTACTCTTAGAAATCAAGCCATATTTACCTGCTTTTTAATCATTTCTTGAATCTGTTTCTGCAAGACCATGTCCTGGACTATAATTCTCAGTACTTCTCCCTAAATATATTTTACCAACAGTATGCTGTGAGTGATAGTCTTCCTTAGATAAATTGAGTATCTTCCAGTTCCCATGGGGTTTTTTAATGTCCTAAAACTCCCTGTCTCTCTATGGCATTTAAGCATTTGTTGTTCTTTTTCTAAGCATAAAGGCTTATTTTCATGTACCTTGCCAAAATGTCCCTTCTCCTTGCTTTATTATTTTGCTAGATAGCAACAAGTCTCCAGAGAGAGAGACATTTTTCTGTAGATACATGTATAGCATGTACAGCAATTCAATTTTGGGAGGAAGGTGGTTTTTTTCCTGGAATTTGGTGATGGTCAAGAATTCAAGATGGTCATGTTGCTACTCAGGAGATAGTTTCAGTGCTAAACCAATTCTAATCTTTTTTTCCAAATGTATGAGTGGGTTCTTTTTAGATGTTATTGTCAAGATCCAAAGCTTTCCAAAGTCTACAGGATGTAGAGTCTCTTTGATGATTGTTGTAATGTGAAAGAGGTGGATATCTAAACAGGTAAGCTCAGGAATTAAAAACTAGAGCTAGAAAGGCAGCTGCAGCAGTTTCACTGTTCCTTGCTGCTTCAGTATTGCTGCATGTGGTACAATCCTTAAATAAATGAGCCCACATATGTTTCATACATTATGCTATGATCTTAACACATAGATGTTTATAGTATCATGCCATTTAAGAAATTTTGCAGATAATATATAGTTTAGTCCCTCTTTCAAAATTAAATAGGGAACTTAAAACCTCCAAATTACTTCATTTTCATTTGCACTGATCACTGCTGTTAGTGCAGCTTCTATAGCTCTCACTGATTTTCGTAGGATTGGACTGTTGTTGGTACCGATGCAGGTTGAATTTATTTTAAATTCAGATTTTGTGCATTGCTAGATTCACATTCTAGATTCTAGCCGGGTCTAACCTCTTTATCTGTTAAACAGCAGATCATAGAATCATAGAATGGTAGGGGTTGGAAGGGACCTCTAGAGATCATCTAGTCCAACCCCCCTGCTAAAGCAGGTTAGCCTAGAGCAGGTTGCACAGGAATGCATCCAGGCGGGTTTTGAATATCTCCAGAGAAGGAGACTCCACAACCTC
>VZSC01013714.1:39516-51944 GCA_013398225.1 Steatornis caripensis | reverse complement strand
CTGTAGAAGGCCTCGTCAAGTTCCTCTTCTTGATCAGGTGGCCTATAGTAAACACCCACAACAGTGTCACCTGTATTGGCCTGCCCTCTAATTCTTACCCATAGGCTCTTGATAGCGGTTGAATTGTGCTAGATACCACTAGATAGCGGTTGAATTGTGCCTATACTAGTTCTCTAAGGACAGAAATAAAGATGAAGACTGTCAACTAGTTAGTGCCATCAGATATAACTCTATAAACCTTACCATAGTGCTGACATATTAAAATGAGTATATAAATTCTTAGTAAAGAGAAAATCTCTTAGAATAATTAAGAAATGGCCATCTCCTTTAAGAAAAAACATCTGTTGGCCTGTCATCATTTTCTCTCAGGGTAGGTTGCAGGCTGTAAACGAGAGCGCTGAGCTGTTTTCTTTAGTTTATGCCCTGCTGCCTGTAAGTAACATACTAAGGATTTGCATGTTTTAGACCATCAAAGTAGAGCATGTATTACATAGATTGTCAACAAAATAATAAAATCTCATTCCTTATGATGGAAACATTTACCGAGAACTGCTTTTAAATTAATCAAAATTTCTTTTATCACAAGAAATACACGGGAGTTTTTTAATTACTTTATGAGTAAAAACCCCAACTATTCCATTCTGTGCATTACATAAAATTGTTCTTCTACTTATACCGTGATCACCTCTGCAAAGACTGGAAATCCAGGCATTTAGTTGTAATTCCAGCACACAGCATATTTAGAATCTTGTAAGATCTGTTATGAATTACAGTACACGGTGCACAGTCTTCACAAGGATGTTTCTTGAATTACATGTGAGAAAGAGACCCAGGAGGAGCTGAGGGACCTGCTAGCCTGTGGCATAAGAGATGGTCTTAATCTTTGTAGACTATGTTTTCTTCCTTTGATTATCATTCACAGTGGAAGCCAGATGAGACTTATTTGAGTAATAAACTGAGTAATAGCTAAGACAACTTTTGTTTGTTTGACGGAAGACCACATTGGACAGTTAATTCTTGGCAGCTTGGTATGGTGGGTTGACCCAAGCCAGCAATTAAACACCCACCATCCACTCACTCCACCCTCCACACTAAGATGGGGGAGAGAATTGGAAGAGCAAAAGTGAGTAAATCTCGTGGGCCGAGGTAAAAATGGTTTAATAGGTGAGCAGAAAAAATGAAGAAACCCCAACCCCAGAGCCAGTATGCCTGGGATTACAGGAGTCAGACCAGATAAGAAATATATTAATGGAGTTGAAGAATAACATTTTGATTCCATTCGTATGTCTTGTCTTTTCTTTCCTGCATGGCTTGATTGTTTATGTACATCATTGTTGTGCAACCTCCGCATGTTTTACGTAAGAAAACCCGTTGTAGTAAAAGCTTTAGCTCTAAACTTGCACTCGTTAGATCAGCAGTCTGCTTGAGTTCTCTTCTTTCACTTACTTCTTCTACTGATTGATCTCACACCTGAATCAGCAGCTCTTGAAGAGATGAGAGTGATCACTCTTTCAAGTGTGACTTGTGACAGCAAAGAGTACCATGTTGGCACAACTGGTATTGATAGTGGTTCTGCCATTAATTTCAGATGCTCATGGCAAATCTCTGTATTTTGAATTCTAAGACCTCTGTAGAATTAAGAGGTCTTGGGATTACAGTGCTTTGATATGTAAATTGCTGTGTAGTCCTACCTCTCGGGAGTTCCAGGAAAAGCACTCTGTACATACTGATGTCCTGAAAGAAAGTAGAACCATATTTTTCTGAGAGAGAGGTTAGGTTCTTGAACTACTGTTTATGTCAAATTTTCATTACCTGTCGTAACCAGCTGTGTTCCAAGAAAATAATGTGATCTTATGGTGGTGTTACCTATGGCCGTTACAGCTTCTGCTAATGTGCTTTTGCTCCTGTGTTAGATTTTTTTTCTGCTTCGTGTGATTAACACGTAAAGAGTATGCCAGGCTACTTAGAAGGCAGACAAAATTTTCCATCACAGAATTGAGCTAGATACAACATATGTTCAGATGTGTGTGGTAAACAAACATGAAAGGAACACAGTTGTGTTTTCTAGAGCAGACTTACATTTCACACAGTTGCTTGTTTAAAAACACATTACCAGCTAATTGGTGAGCTAAATACATTTTACTCCATGCACAAAACTAAATTTTTCCATTAGAGAATTTAGATTTACTTCACAGTCCTCATTAATTGTTCTCATGTGATTTTATATAATGATATCTAATGATGCAAAACAGAACATAAGCATGCGATTAAGGTTAAGGATTTAAACATAACAAAAATCAAGCATTACTAAGTTAAGGTTGAATATTTCTCCAACCTTGACTGCAGTAGTTTTCACATATAGTCACTGAAATAGTATCTGTTTACATAATAGAATATTCTTTCTCAGGTGTCGTAAATAATACATATAATATGTATGTAAGAATACTTACATTCTTTCATATAGATTATTTAGTATAACGTACAGTTGACGGCGTGAAGCACCTAAAAGTCACACAATGAAAGGATTATTTTTTAGAGTAACTGTAATCTGTGCACCATACACATATAGGGCTAAATTTTTAAAGGGGTCTCAAATTTTCCCTCTGATTTTATATCCTCACTCTATTTCATGCATATATGATAGGATTAAGATATCTGTGGTTTTTACTTCAGTCAGTAATCGATCTATCTTAATCCTTTCATATCTGTCCATAGAATAAGAGGCCATCTTTAAAAATTTCACCTAAAGTGCTCAATTTTGCCTTCAGATACCTCCATGCAACTTCCATTGAAGTAATTGGAGCTGTGCCTGCATATCTGATGGTGGAACTGGACTCATTGCAATTAAGGTACACATTTACCGACATAATTAGTCATCTGGAGTAATTGCTGGTCCCAGTGTGACGTTCTGCATGTGCAGAATTTCCTAGATTGGACCCTCTGCGTGTGGGAGATTGAAGATTTTGATCATAGCTTTATTTCTTGCCCTAAATTTGTAGCTATAGCAGAACTTTAATATGATTTGCTGTATTTAATTGTCCTATTTTAAATAAGAAATGTGGAAGGAGGACATGAAAACATATTTTTCACAGTGATGTCTTTGTATATTTTTTCATACCCCACCAGCGCACAGACATTCCTTAATTTCCACGAACACACATTACAGATGGTACGTGCATGCACAATTGCGATTTGTGCAATAGCACGAGTTTAAGATACCCAACCCTGAGTCTACTGCTTTCTTTTTGTATCTTTGTGCACGCAAAGCTCAGACAAAAAGTTGATGTGTAAAGAATCCCCAAGTTAACTAGCAGCATAAAACCCAGGTGCGATAACATTGGAACCTCTTAATTCACAATACAGATCTGTAAACAACATGATACAGTACTTATTTCACCCTAATTTAAAATTCTCCATGTTTTGTGATTGATTTCGTGCAGCTTTTACATTGATACCTCTCTCCTGTCACTGGTCTGGGGAGGGACTGTTTGCAAAACTTTTGGCTTTTAAAACTAGTCGTTTTGGAGAGTCCTATAAATTCATGGTTGACCCAAAAGCAGGGGATTTTACAAAGGTTTTCCCAAATAAAGTGCCAGTCTTGAATTTGTGACCACACTAAAAATTGCAACTAAAAGAAGTTGTTCTGGGGTGTTGTAACCTGTTAAAACACGATGAACACAGTGAGTACTCCTGTGATTTAGAATAGTGACTGATGAATATTTGGGTCTAGTCCTAGAGCTGTTAAAAAGTGCCAGTTTTCAAGGTATTGGTTTTATTGGTATTCCTTTGCATTTATACTACTACCAAGTTTAAGAATGGCAGAGTATATAGTGCTCTCTGAAAATTATCCAATACCACTAAGGTTAACTTACTTCAAGGAATCCTTAGCCCAGGGGCTTTCACACCATTCTTTTCCGTTATCTTCCTGTGGCAAGCACAGCCAATATTAATCGCCATAACTTGTTCAAATTGAAGATGCTCCTTATAGCACCACAACTTCTTGAAGGTTTAAAATTAGATTTCTTCTTTTAAACAAGCATTGTCATAGGGAAATTGAAAACACAAGAACAAATAAGTTCTTTGAAATAGAAGTGAACATTTGAGAGCAAAGTAGTGCTGTTAAAGGTCTTCTTGTAAAAAAGAATACTAGAAAGTAACTGTATTTTTCACTATGACTGGTTGAATGGAGAAATTATTCCTCTCAAATAATCTTTAGCTATGGTAAGCAGTTATGTTTTAAGATAGTACTAGGAGTTAATTACTTTAAAAATAAATTTTAAATAGCTATTTGATGCATTAATTTTTAGAATGCTGTATTTTCTACATTTAAGCAAATACTTGGTTAGATGATCATGGATTTACGTCCCCTGCATCCAGAATACTTAACAGATTTGTTTCTCAGCCTATCACCTAAATTCTTTCACTCTTCTCATATCTGTTGCACCAGCTTGATTATATATAGAAAATTGGGATGTCTGCCCATTTTCAGGTAAAAACTCTTGCAATGGAAGTGATTGATTTCTTGACATTAGTGTTCCTTTGTTCTGTGTTTACACCCTGCTTGTTCTACATGTTTGTACATTTCTTTGTTTCATTGAGATGGAAATAAGTTAAAATTGTTGCTAAACCATTTGTTTTTCCAAAGGTTTTCACTATTTTTAATTGATTCTCATTGTGTGTTTTTGCAGCAAGCTTAGTAGTGGAGGAGCGAACAAGACAGATGAAAATGAAAGTGCACCGTTATAATCAGACATCAGGGTCTGGTTCTAGCCAAGAACATGAGCGTGAGCAATATACCAAGGTAAAGTCAGTAGTATTGAAATCATACTTTGGCTTGAAAATTGAAGGCATAAACCTTTTTATTTAAAGTACTATATAATCCTCAAGAATACTGTGTTATAAAGCCTAACAGAAATGTCTTCAAGTAGGAGCTTTTTAGCATCATTTTTACCCTCTTTTGATGTGCTTTAGACTTAGTCTTTGATGAATCTAAAATGAATCTGGAAAAAGCAGAAGCCTTCAAAACTAATTCAGGGAAGAAACAGCTGTTAAACAAAGTCCTGTCACCTCTAGCTCAGGAAGTCCCTGGCCTGCAAATGCCTGGAGTCTGGAAAAGTGGGCCAAGGAAATATCATTGTATGTTGGCCCTACTGTCTTTTTCTTCTCTAGGCCTCTCAGTTGTCTGACTTGTAAAGAGATAGGCAGAATTAGATCCAATTCCATACAGCTGTTCTCATATTTGTATAACTTTTTTGCATCCTAATAATATCACAGATAAAGTATTTCCTTTCTTGAAAAACATACTGATTGTTTTGGTCTCCTTTTCTAATAAAACTGTAAAGATTTCCTCTCATAATTAAGTGTACGTGAAATTACGTTAATGAAGTTATGTAGAGGGACCTTTTTTTTTTTAACTTGATAATGCTAAAATGATATCCCACAACCTTGCAAGTTCTGAGCAGACTGCTGAAAACTTCTCACGCATCTGCACTGCCCCTTAGAAGCCAAGTTGTGAGGGGGCTGGAGCTGAACTTTCTGCTGAAGAGGTTTTGCCTCGTGACACCTGACGGAGAGGAAACAGTTGCAGAAGTCAGGAGGGGAGACGTTTATTTAGATTCTGTGTTTCCTTTTAGGGATAGCACTGTGTTGGTGTGGGCAAGGTAAAGGGCAGGGACAAAACGGGCGATAACTCAGTTGCATGTGAAGCATTCCTGCCATTCTCCCAGTGCCATTGAGAGTTACGTGCTATCGGTGAGTGACCACAGGATGGCAGTAGGAATGTAAAAGTCCGCTGTAAAAATTTCAAAGACACACATAGCAACGGTGTGCATGAAAAGGAAGGTCTCAGAATAACAGTAGTTGGAAGAAAATCGCAGCTTTAATTAATTTAGACTTTTGTGCTTCAAGACCCACATTTCAAAGACTTTCTTCACATCGGTAACAACTGAACACTTGTATTTTTATTTCTATATTTTGTAAGAGACGAACTTTTCTTGTGTGAACTGGTGCCATGCAGCAAACAGCAAGCATTGTCAAGCTCTTAACAGCTGTGGACATCAGAACACTCCTGGCGTTCATTGTCGTAGCACAGGCACTGTACTTTCTGTCCCTGCCTCTCCAGGGTCACTTCCCTGTGTTTTGCAGAATCAATGCATGCTCCTGGAGGCACAGGCTAAAATAACAGACAAGTGAGGTACTCAGCAGAAACAAAATCAGAAAGTTACTTAGGAATGGGTAAATAGGCAATTGGGCATCTAACTTGTAGTGTCTAACGGATTTAAAAGATGTGTACAAGATCTTCTTACAGTTAACTATGGAGACCACTTAATAAGGGTGTTTCTTTTTTGAGACCACTTAAATGAAATAGTCTGCAAAGGCAAGCGAAACAAGAGAAACAGGGCTTTAGGTCCTCAATTGCTAAATTGTGGGATATCAGTACTATTACAAAAAAAAACCCAAAACAAAACAATTGAGATGGAAATTTCCAGTGAGATCATCAGTCAGAAGCCAAAATTTGTATAATAATCAGAACAGCTCACTGATACTGGGTTTGCTATTACCTTCACAAGAGGTCAGCTCAGGGCAAGAATGGTAAAAATGCGTTTGATAAAGTTTGCAGGAGAGAAAGGTAATGTGTGATCTGGCCAGGATGACCAAACATATGCCTTTGTTCACAGTCTAAGGCCAGTTTTCTGATTTGGATTAACTGTGCTTACAGATTGATTCAAATGTTTGTATTTTTTCGTTATGAAACATATCTTTTAGCCTGCCACTTTTTAATATTTCTCATAAGCATTGTTTTTGCTCCTCAATATATTTTTCTTACCGTGCTAATGTAAATCCCTTGTATGGTGAAATAGTTGTTGGAAAACATCAATCTGCAATGTTAACAATTTCCCTTATCCTCCAGTACCTAGAGTTTTCTAGTATGATCTTTAGTTTTTAAATATGTGTGGAAATTAAATGAGGAATTGAAATCACAGCGTGATGAGTACTAGATGGAAAGAACTCTGTTGAAGTATTGTTTATTCAGAATTTTAAAAAAAGCTTGTGTACCAGTGTACCACAACTTTAAGGAAGCAAATCCTGTGTCCATTGTTACAAGAAAAATATTTTTGGGCTGCCTGGTGTTCTGAAAGTCGTTGGCTCCTTTCCACGCTAAAACAGTAGTAAGTAGTAAGGAGAATTAATGACTTGTAATGGACTTTAAATGAAAAGATCTTCAACTTTTCCTCTATTTTCTACATGATAATAGTGTAGTCCTAGATAGGATAGCCCAAGCTATGATGAATTTTTAAATGCTGAGAACAAATTATATTAGCACATTCTAACACTGTGTACTGTGTTCAGTGATGTAGCTGTTTGCTTCATACCACTATGGTGATAGTCATCACTTCAAAAATGTTACTGAAGCGAGCTTTGTGGTGCTGTCTTTCTTTACCCTCAGAAGATCCTGAAGGAGTCAAGAAAGTAAACCAGACAGATGAAGATTTAGAATGAAAATGTAGTAAGTCATATCAGGGGATGCAGTAAAGCTGATGACTGAGACTTCTAAGGACTTCAGACTGTACCTAATTTCTGCTGCCAAAATCTGTGAAAAGTCTGAAAGTTGCAGGAGCAAGACTTATGTTAAATAAGAAAGAAAAAATGTTCAGTGGTCTAACAGACATTTAGGAATAGCGAGAAAGAAATATTAAATAGCTGTTAAGAAAACTGCAGTTGCAAGCAGAGTTTGACCCTCTTTAACACAAATGCTTCTTTCTTGCCCAAGTAGCAGTGTTTGCCCACTGCTTCAGAAAATAAATATTGATATTTATTAGAGAAATTATGCTGTGCTGCACATTGAGAAAAATATTCCCTTCTGCTTTTCAGAGTAATCAGCTCACATGTATTTGATTCTTCCACTATTTTAGCATTTGCTAATATGCTTGTTTTATTACACATTAAATTCTCTAAATCTTTCAAAAAATTTCCTTCAGTATGGACTGGATCTCCTTTGCAATAGTTAATTATGTATATGTAAAATAAATTCCTTAAATTTTTATATGTTTTCGCTTATATTGAAACTACACCTTTTTTTCAGAGGTATGGTAACACGGCCTTTGTAATTTCCAGTCAATTTCTGGTGCTTTTCTTCCATTTTTATAGTTTCTGCCACTCAGATTCTCAATCTTGTAGTCTCAGTAAGCAAGGACTAGTTTTTCAAGCATGCACCGTGCAAGTTAGTGTGTAAACATTTTTAAACATCTGTGTTTTAAACATCCATTAATGGATTTTGAATAGGTAACTGTTTGCTCTACATATGTATAGGTCTTGATGGCCATTCCATTAATTGTTTTGAGACCCTCACAGAGCTCACATCCTTTTTTCCTTGAATTCCAATGGAAAGTACATAATTTATGTGAAACAGTCATATTCTAAAAAGCTAAATAAATTTTTAAAAAACAAACAGCAAAACCTCTGTGGGTTTGGCAAAAGGATTTAAAGAAGAGCTTTAAACATCTGTCTGCCTTCTTGTATATTGGTAAGGCCGTAGTGGCTAGTATGAACATGTTTGTGCTGTTTCAGTGTTTGAGAGAATCAAAACACTTCTGTAGCATAATTCTGGATTTGCATAGATATAGATGACACTATATCTTATTTAGGCTCTTAATTCAAAATACGGTAAGTTTTTTTATTCCAGATGCCACACACAGAACACAAACACCATGCTGCAGCTGCTCTGACTTTCCAGAGAATGTGTAATACATTTTTTTGGAAGGTCTGTTTATTCAAGAGAGTTACTGATCAGAGCACTGTAGTACTTACTTAAAAGGACATTACTCTATAATTAGATGCACTACTGACTCAGTTAACAGTGTATGTGATTGGAAAGCATTTAGCATCATTGCATTAGTTTCGTGGCATTCTGTGAATTTAGCTTGATAGTTAATGTCTACAAGGAAGGGCTGGATAGGAGACTCAGGATGATAGGGGACTATGTTAAGTTTTATGTGATGCTGGGCAAGGCACTTAGGGCTATGTATAGAAAATGCTTTTGGACATTGATGTGATGGGTATCTTCTTTTGAGCCCACTTCATCCACCTTTAAGAAAAAAATACTTACTAATCTGATGTTAATAAGACCCTCCAGTACTGGTAGAGTTTCACAAAATTCAGTGAGGTCCGTTCATTCGACTCATGAGCTTCACTGCAGTTCTCCCAATGTTTGACTTGCTCATTTTTACTGTTCCCTGTTAGGAAGTTGAGTGATGGTCACAGTAGTCAAGTTGAATACAATTACAGGAAGAGTTACTTAGAATTGCTGCTGCTTACTGGGCTCTGGACCATCACGTGAGTTGCTCCTAGTACACAGACCCAGATGCTGGTAGGAGTCAGAGATGGGGCCTGGATGCATAAGGGTTCTGACTGCCAGGCCATGAAACCCAGCAGCATTTGGAGGAGGCATGTGTTAACAGTCATAAAACTCGAGGTGCTTTGTGCTTGATTCAGTGTTTCCTGACAAAATTCCTTAGTAGAGTAAGGTGCCTCAAAAGATAGCTGTGATCTCAAGACTTTCATAAGGCCCTGTATGAATCTGGCTCTGAATGTTTCTGGTCTGGACTTCTCTTTCCTCATTTTAATTTCCACATTTTAATCTCCATTTAATTTTCTCATTTAATTTCCTCATTTTAAGCACTTAATGACGCACATATTTTCAGAGGTTAGTCACCTAAGGCTTCTTTTGTAGTCAAAGGAGCGGACACTCCTTCCATTTTCAAAGCTCTGAAGTATTATATTCTCCATGGTTTGGGGAGATAAATCTACAAATATAAATACTTATTAATATGGAAGATAATATAATTATAATGGACTATTAAGTGACTACTAAAATGGGCCTTATAATCAGTAAAATTCCCAACACCATTAGTCATTGAGGAACTGTAAAAGTATTCATCAAGTACACTCTTTTGTTTTACATCTGTGCTCTTTCCATTGACGTTAACACATCCGCATTCATCGTACCCCTTTTTTCTCCCTTTGCTGATGTAGAAGAAGCAGCAGCTCCGCAGGTGGTAAAGTGAATGGAAGAACTGCATTTCAGATGTTTATGTTTTGGATAGTTATATTGAAAAAACTTCTGTCTTTGTAATGCAGAAGCAGACGGCGCGGATAGTTTGGGCATTTGAAGCTAGCTGCTATTAATAGTTGAAAAAACAGACCTACTCTTGCGTAATTGCTGTCAGAGTTGTTGCAAACTTCAGCAACTCTCCTAATGTGATAAATAGTGCATCTTGCAATACAAATGTTACATAAGCTTTAACTCTGTAAGACATAGAATTGAAAGAGAAGTGATTGCACTGAAAAGTCACTTTATTTTGAAGCTTCAAAGTTATTTTTATATAGTATTTAAATATAACACGACAGGAAAATTTATTACAAACACATGCAGAGTTATGAAGAACAGCAGTTTTCTAGATGAGCAGGACTGTATCAAACTACTGTTGAGCCCAGTTGGAACCTGCAGGCATAACTTTAATGCAGATACCACATAAGTGGTTCTTAGCCCAGGACATTTTTCTTCTGAATGATAAGTTCAGATGTATTGCAACAGTAAAATGTTCTACTTTTAATGACCACTGATTTGTGGAAGAGTAAAATTTCCTTCTGTCTATATTTGAGGGGAAAAATAGTAGCTTCAAAATTGCTTTCATTTCCTTCATCTGTTAGCTAAGATGACTGATTATCAGATTTAACTGAGAAGGGATAGTTCGAGAATAAGCAGGAAAAGTTGTATGCCTCCTGTAAAGGACAGCAAATTGAGTAAAAGCAGCAGCTGTAGGAAGGAAGAGATAAATCTGGAAGAAAAGTAGTAAAATGTAAACGCTGCAGCACTCGGCATTAACTTTCAGCGTCACCACCTTTTGTGCTAATCTCTATTTCTGTGAAGCGAAGAGTTTTCAGTTTCTTGGGAATCACAGCCCTGGCATACTATATAAAGGGGTAGTAAAAGCTCAACCATGCCATGAGAATCTCATTTGGGAAGCGAAGCTCTAGGTTTTGTGCAGTAGCTCTGTGATTAGAATACCAAGACAAGCAGAAGACATGGATTTAGTTTCTTCTTTATCTCACCATAAAATTCTCTGTTCACCAACATATGGAAGACTGACTGCTAGGCCAGTCTGATGTTTGCAAAGCAACTCCATTTTGTACAGACTGCTGAACAATAGGAAGCGAGACAGAGGGAGGATATCTACATAGCCCCCACTTACGAAAGATCATACCTGGGCTGAAGGACCCATCGGCAATAAATGGCTTCATATTGATACTGAATGGTCGTTTGATGAGACTGAGTCCCTAAACAGTCACTGGTACACAAGCTTCTCACTTCTCCCCCGGTAACCTAACGCGTAAGCTGGACAACCTGGCCTGATGCTTTCTCTCTCTTCTCCCAGTCTTTCCCAGACCATGGAGGTAGCCCATGAAAGGTGGAGCAAATTCAGTACGAGTGAAACAGAGGGTCTTCCACCACCGCACATAGCGTATATAGTCCACTGTGTTGAACTTTGTTATGCTGTGGTTGAATAATTAATTGAGTGCTAAATAAACAACCAGATTCAGGTGTGGCTTGGGACAAAGGCCAGCAGCCTATACCTCCCTCCACACTTAAGAGGAAGAAGGACTTCCAGCAGAAGGAAGCAAGTCACTGCATCTGACCTTGATGGTTCCCTTGATGGTAGAGCTCAGATGCTGTCAGCCTTCTCCAGCAGCACATCATGCTTGCTTAGGGACCACATGAATCTTCTTCTGCCATTCCAAATGTACTGTATGCACTCTCAAACTAAGGGCCACAAGGAGAATGTGGACTTTTTGGTGAGGAAGAAAAGTAACTAGACATCGTAATGACAGAGGGGGGATGTCAGGTTGTCTTCAGCAAATACAAGTAAAACATGGAGATATTTCTGAAACACTGTGTTACCATGCATAAAAAACCATGTATTTGAGAGAGACTGCATGGTTATATTTTAAACAATGTATTTTTAAAATCTCACCTGCGGAGGAATCCTTTCTAGATATCGTTTAAATATATAGGAAGGGTGAAATCCCTGTTTCACTGAAATCAATAGAAATTTTATTATTTAATAGGATCATGATTTCTTTTGCAGATTGCAATTCTGTTTAGCTCAATGGAAAAGCAGATAATTCCATGTGTTCAGGTGCTTTTCATATTTTTAGATGCCTCACTTTAGGAAAGCTTAAAGCATTCATTAGGAATTCTGTGGGAATTTTGCATAAAATATCAAGGCTGGCTCAGGAGTGGGACAGTTTAACTGAAACTGGAAAAAATGAACCATTCAGTTTCCAGCCTCTGAACATTTATGTTCAGCGTAAGTAAAACATTTTCATAGCTTTTATTCTTGCTTTGAATTTTTTTTAGGCTTGAGATG
>VZSC01013714.1:23313-39371 GCA_013398225.1 Steatornis caripensis | reverse complement strand
AAATTTAAATATTCCATTATTACAACATAGAGCTGATAAGAATTAGTGTGCTTTGTGTTTCCATTTCGGAGAGGTTTATTTTGCAATCTCAAAGAGAGCAAGCAGCAAAATTATTTAACAGACTTTACAAGTGGTACTGTGACAACAAGCCATTTCCAAAAGGTGGTCTGAATAATTGTATCAGCATAGTCTCTTCTCAAGTCCATTGGTGATTTATATTCAGATAAGTCACACAAAGTCACTTGGAAAGAGAATCTCCGAATAAATCCTTGCTGTAGTTGAAAATATTTTTAAATATTGGAGTTCTTGAGTCCTACATTCTACCCACTTCATTAAATCAGAGTTCTGCTGCATGTTTCCATGTCAATGCCTGTTAGACATGTTATTTAAGCTCAAAGTCATCATGCTCCAAGCTATTCTGAAATCATCTGCAGAGTTTCATTTAGTATTTGAAGCTGAAAATTTACCTTTGGTAAACCAGAGCTTTCTCTCCTGCAGACATTTTTATCCAGTCAGCCAGTGGAAGCCCCTTACAGGGTATTGCTAAGTGTTTCCTCAATGCACACTCCTGAAGTCAAACCCCCAGGTTTTTATTCATAAATTGGTTTGGGTTTTTAATCTTGTTGTGTGCCGTCCAGGAACTGTGAGTAACCCTGAAACGCACACCGAGGCACTAAATTTGTATAACCGTCATTTCTCCTACAGATTTCTACATTTACGGTCAATTCTTAGTATGCTCTTTATTCTCTCCCCTTCTCTACTCCTGTTAGCTTTCTCATCTTAGATAATTTACCAAGAGGTTTCCAAGTGTGCCGTGTAGCCCTCAAACATAGTTACTGAAAGGCACCGGAGCAATAGAAGATAAACCTGGCTTGAGGACCGGAGGCCTGATACGTTCATCTGTACAAACCTGAGATTGTGTTTGCCAGGCTTTTAAAGTTAAGTCGTGACATTTGCCAACTAACTCAGCCTGCTACCCAGTGCCTAACTGAGCTGAGGATATTCACAGATTGTCACAGCTTTGTTTATAATTCATAAATAAACTTCTATGACTTGCAATTTTACAGAGCACAGATCTGGAAAATGAAGTCCCTAGAATCTCTTGTCAAAAACTGCCTAGGGCTGCCATGTGTTAATAGTTTTCCCATACTGTCCCCTGGGAAGTATACCACTGGTTTAGTTGTTTTCCAGCCAAGAGCACCTTACTCTCTAATGATAGTGGGTTTTAGTTTTGTGAACCTGACAATGATTTGATCCTCATATCTGTGTGACTGAAGATTTAGGTAAGTGTGAGATTGCTAGAATTGAAGCTTCCTTTTCATAGAATCATTTCAGCTGGAAAAGACCTTTAAGATCATAGAATCCAACCATTAACCTAGCACTGCCAAGTCCACCACTAGACCATGTCCCTGAGCACCACATCTACACACCTTTGAAGTACCTCCAGGAATGGTGACTCCACCACTTCCCTGGGCAGCCTGTTCCAATGCTTGACAACTCTTTCGGTGAAGAAATTTTTGCCAATATCCAATCTAAACCTCCCCTGACACAACTTTAAGCCGTTTCCTGTCATCCTACTGCTTGTTACTTGGGAGAAGAGACCAACAGCCACGTCGCTACAACCTCCTTTCATGTAGTTGTAGAGAGTGATAAGGTTTCCCCTCAGCCTCCTTTTCTCCAGGCTAAAAAAGCTCAGTTCCCTTTATATATGGCTGACCGATGATGTGAGTAATATGAGCATTATGTAATAGATGGTGTGGTGTTACAATTGCTTTTAACTAATCAAAGCTTCTGCTGTTACCTAAAGGGTAATAACTTCTACCTTTGACCACATATTCCTCCTGCTGGGTCTTCTGCTAGTTCTCACATGTTTGCACATGTAAAAGTAACTAGATTAGAGCACTGATCTGCCTGAAAACAAATACTATTTTTGCTGTTAGCTTTCTGCCTGACTAGTCCTCTGGTATCATGATACAAGGAAATATTTTGTGATAGAAAATGTACTTTTTTCCTGTTCTGATAGAACCTAGGTATTGAAATGGATCCCCAATTTCAGCTTCATGTAGCATTACATTTCAAACTCCTACACAGTTCTCCTGTTCCAAACTAACTCTGTGCAAGTATCTTATACTGTATTTTCTAATATTTGAAAAATTGAAAAAAGGTCTGTAGGCAAATAGATGCTATGCATGTTCTTGAGAAGATGTCTGTCTACTGCATAAATATTTCATTATTATAGTTCCGCGTACTAAAGAACCAGCAGCCTATTTCAATTCCAATTCTGTAATTTATTTTAAGTGTCTTATTTAGTCCATAAGTACCATGTTTGATTTCTTCACTAGACAAAACGACATTATTTAATATAGGTGTTTCTCTGAATTTCAGACAATTTTGTTAGATCTAAAAGCAGTTAGAGAGAATTGTCATACTTAGGTCATTTGTTGTCTCAATATGTGTTATGTTTTGATGAGACTCCTCACCCTTTCTTTTCTTGATCTCTAGTATAATATACAAACAGATCAGTACAGAAGTTGTGATAACGTCTCTGCCAAATCATCAGATAGTGATGTCAGTGATGTGTCAGCCATTTCCCGAACCAGCAGTGCCTCACGCCTCAGCAGCACAAGTTTTATGTCAGAGCAATCTGAGCGCCCTCGGGGCAGAATCAGGTGAGTTCTCAGTGCAGCTTCAATTGTACCACCCCCCCTTTCATTTTGTGCCGAAATACAGCCAGAAATTACTGAAATTAGATGACCACAGCATAAGAATTTATCAAAAATTTCTATGCAATGTTTTCCATTGCTAGCCTAAGATGACAGTATTTTTGCAGTTGTTCACCTAAAACAGGAAGCAAACTTCCCGTGAGGAGATGGCAGATTAATGTATTTGTGGCAAGTGGAACTTGAACACACACTATCATCTCATTGCTGGCTATGAATCAGTGTTACCTATATGCCAATAAGTTATTACAGTGTAAATATTACTAGATTTTTCATCTAAAGAATTTTCTTTTATAAAAGCTCTGTTTTTCTTTCCTTCAATCTATGTATTCACTTTCCTACCTACCTGCCTGTATCTTGCTGTTATCATGCGTATGATAAATTACTAGTTTTGAAACAAGTATTTGTGTAGTAATTTTGATATCTCTGGTTCAAAAGTAGTTTAATTCATTTCCATTATGAGTAATCAAATATCTCTTTCATCCTTGATAATAACCTATTCTGGGTTTAGTGCTTTTTTAGATACACAGATTGATTCCTGTCTTCATTTAACTTGATGACAAAACTCTTATCAGTTTTAATGGCTATAGGACTGGCTTGGTAGTGTATCGATTACATCTACCAATATCTGAACTCTCAAAAATTTTACTTTAAGTGTTATAAGACGAGAAGAATTAGGAACTATAAAAAAAAAATCCCTATGGAGCAAATCAGTCTGATAAAAGTCTGGATGGCATTATTTAGTACTTCAGAATATTTCTAGACAGACTCACGATCTGAGAAGTTCAGCTGCAGGCTTTTTGGTCTGTCCATGCAGTGGGAAGAGATGTTAGGGAAACTCAGAAACTGGCCTCTATGTATGAACTAGCTCCACCACATTTTTTTGTCAAGGAAAGTTCACAAGGATATTCAAAGTTGTGTTTCAGATATTGGTGAAATTATAACCTGACAGCTGCAGTAATCCACAATTCAGCAGAACACTGCAGTGGAGCTGTAAATGTAATTAAACTTTTTCAAGTGTTTAAAGTTATTTCAGTTCATGTGTTTAAATGCTGAATTTATTATATCCTAGCTTTTTGGTACTTGTCTCTTACAGAGGGCTTTAGTCATACCAAAATACCTGTATTTTGTAGACATTGAATTTTCCCAACTAGGCCCTGTCACAGTATCTTTGGCAGGTTGAACAAAATAGGATTTTTTCCCATAAATATCTCTGTGTTGAACAGATTTTATCAGAAATGTTCCTTAGCTTCAGAATGTCGTATCACAAATATCAGAACCAAGAGAACCACTAACCTCACACGAGGCCGGAAAGAGGGAAACCTAGGGTCAAATCCTTGCTCTTGTTCCACCTCTTCTGTTCTAATGAGTAGCAGACCACCTTGGGTACAGGATTAGCCAACGTAGTGTACAAAGCCAAGTGTCTGTAATGGGAGCTCCAGTTCAGCTTCACTCTAGACCCCTAAAGTGAGATACAAGTAGAATTCAGATGTCTTCTCTTTTTGATACTGCCCACAGAATCCATACCTCAGTTTAGACACTTTATACTTGCTTACTTTATTTTTCTCTAAATTCAGGTAGTACTTTCATAGTCAACAAAATGTATAATAATAGTAAGATACAGTGCAGATCATTCAGCAGAAATATGAGGAGGAAATTAATAGATTCATAAATTACTCGTAACTTCCAATATTTTTCTTCTATGCTGGCAGTGGTTTTGCTCCCCTGAAAGACCTGTCAAAATAAGTGGGAGACGCCTAATGTACTGTCCTTGCAATTAGCCTTTTTCAACCATTAAGTGAAATTTAAAATAATTTTGAGGTTATACTGGAAAACATTGTATCCATCAGGTTACCATCCACTGTTCAAAATTTACCATTTGAATTGCCCACACTTAGTTTTGGATGATTGCCTATCGTGGCTATAAAAAGGTCAAAGTCTTTAGAGACCTGCAAAAATGTTGTATCATGGGAATTAGATATCAGGAGAGGTCAGAATGAAAGGAGATTGGGTGTTGAAGAAAAGAAAAGGACAAGGCATTTTGCTGATGATCTGAGCCAAAATCAGCTTCATACCATCCTGTGTCTGTACTGGTAGCTTCTGTCACATAGTCTTTAGTCAATTCTTTGTGCTGTTTACTTGCTACACAGAAGTGAAGAGTTAACTTGGGGAAAGGGTTGATTGTATTACGAACAATTTTTTCAGAGTGAGATTAATGCTATTTAACTGTAGCCTTAAAAATGATGTATCTACAGTGGAATTCACATAAAATTAGGTTTTTGTTAAACTATTTGTCTAACTTCTGTAAGTCATCATTAAAAAGAAGAAAACTCCTATTATCATGGATGGTTCACCTCATCTTCAGATAGATGTCAAAGTGAATGGATTCTTTCTCTTAATTACTAATGTTTCTTTAAGTTCAAGGAATTAGAAAATTGAAGTTCAAGTTTGATTAGTAATTTGAAGTTCAAATTTTATTTTTGCCTCCAAGGAACCTGATAATAACATATATCAAGCAGTATGGGATAGGATGGGATGAGATAGGATGGGTTGATTGAGCAGGAGGGGCAAGGATAAGAGCATTTTTTAACTTCCTGTCTTCTGTCTTACTGAAGCTACATATCCACCGTCATCTTGACTTGGAAGTATCTCAGCCCAGTGGCCGTGGCAAGTGTGTGAGTGTATTGTTAAGTTTAAAGACAGAAAGTTCATTGAACTGCCTTTTTTATGCACCTACTTTTGTTCTCCAGGTAGATACCTTCTGGAGATTATAGCTATGAAGAACCTAGTAAAGATATAGAGACTCAAAGGAGGTGACCCAGTTTTAGCCTTCTCACTAAACTAAGTCATTCAACTAGTATCCTTACATGCCTTTTGTATCCAGAAGAAAAATATACAAATCCAGAATACACAAGCTAGATTCCTGGTCTGCATCACCTCTGGAAAGGATGTGTCTAGTTCTTTCTCCGTTGCGTAGGGGAAAAAGAATCCTAGGGCTATTGACCAGCAAACTGAGTTAATTAAATTAGCTGGAGAAATGTGACTGGAGAATACTCCAGGGTTCAGATTAGTAACCTGAAGTGAAACTGTGCTCCTCTAACTTTTCTACATGAGCTAAAAAACACTGGTTAGTAATTCATATTAAGAGTTGTGTCAAATTTCTGAATGTGAAGTGTACCAGCTTAAGACAGCATTAGTTTTAGTTAATGTTGTTAATATTAGCCCATCATCCCTCATATTAATGTACCTGTGAAAAGGGATATAAATTAAGCTCCTAGACACATGAAAATACAAAATGCTCTCCTCTTTAGGATTATCATTAAGAAAGCAAACTTCTGTTGTAATTTTGTACAAAATATCATTACTTTTAAATGTTAGAAGGACAGAGGTTTCAGGTTATTGTAGTGTAGTTTATACCCACTAACTTCCACCAGTTCTGCCAGCTTGAACAGGGTCATGACCTTTCCTGCCAAATCCAAATAGAGAAAAGTTCCTTAAAAAAGATAGGTAATGCCTTTTCCCCATCAATCCAGGCAGAGCTGATCAATCTCTCTCTCTTCTCTCTCAGTTTTGAAGGTCTGAGATTCTGTCATTTCAGACAATGCATTCTGTATTATCTTACATTTATAAATAGTTATTTCTTTATTCAAGCAGTAGAGATTTTAAAACCTGGAAGCACATCTCTCTGTCTTGTGGCTCTAAAGTGTATGGGTATTCGCTATAAATGTGTAACAATTCATGGTTTTTTCAGCAATTTTCAATTTTAATGAGTAACTCCGGTTACATTATATTCATATTACATTGTGCTTTTCGTAATGTACAGCTTTTATGGAATAAAGCACTATCTGAATAACAAAGATAAAGCCAGTTGATGCAGAACAACACAAATACTGTGCCTCTTATAGATAACACACTAGCTGTTCTTTAGGTCAAAACTCCCAAATGTAAAGTTTTGTAGTAATAGGAAACTTGAGGATGCTGAAGAAGTTAGTAAATAGGGAGAATGAAAGCAAATCTTCCCTTTCCTTTAATCAATGACAAGGCTATGTCTAAACCTTTTAAGGCAGAGGGCTAATTTCATTCCTACAGTATATTTCTAATTGAATTACCTGTCAGAAAGCCGTGACATAGTATGCATGGAAAATATCATTAATCTTCAGTCTAGAGATTTTGTTGATTAACACTTCCAACAGACTGCAAGAGGGAATTATGATTGATGCAAGTTCTAAATATAAGTATATAAAATACCTTCCTAATTTCTAATTTGTTTAGCATTTTCAGGTGGATATTGTAACAAATGGCTGTGCATGAATAAACTAGTTTGCATATGTAATTATTCCAAACGACTTTCACGTTACTGTCCTGGGAAGCCCGGTTCACTGCCACGCTCTCTAGTGGAAGTGCAGACAAATATCAGGAATTTTTCTCCTGGGCACAAAATGTTTCCTGAATTTTGGGAACAAAGTGTTCTGGAACTTTTGACTTGAATTAGAATCAGACGTGTGAATTTGGCTTGCCATGGCATTTGGAGTTGGTGTCTATTTTGTGACTGAAGTCAGATTACCAGTTGTTCTTTATGGAGGTTTGCTCTCATCAGTCACGGTCTTTATGCATTCATAATACAGCTAAGGAATACTTTGTGCCTGTGCATGCTGAAGATGTTACTGTATATGACTCGGAACATTTCTCACATCCTCAATGAAGCAGAAGGAAATTCTTCATGGTTTCATGCAAATGATTGCTAAATCAGAATCTATGTTAAATAGACGGTGATTAATCAGCACCATATGGGCTTGAGAAGACAAAGAAGGACATTTGCTAACTTCATTAAGAATTATGCCCAGTGATGTCCTTGCATCATTTTTCATTAGAGGCCTGTTTATGCAAAGACACCAAACATACCTGGGCTTCTCAGTGAAGTTAAGGAGAGAAGTGTCAGGCATAGTGGTGGTGAACTGGAGGTTTCTGTTCTGGAGGATTTAGCAAGCTGGCTACCATAAGATGTTTCTCTTAAATCTGATTGAACAAAATCTGCCAAGTATATGAAAGACTAGATAACTACTATTAAGGTGAATTTCTCTCCGTATATCTGAATTTCAAACAAATTGTCCCTGCATCAGGAATATCACAGTTAGTCCTCATTTTAAATTTAGTATTATCACATCTTTAGTAAGAATTATATTTAGTATCTTAATAAATGTGTGGTATACAATAATGGAATTATGTATGTGCCAAATTTTCATCTGGTTTAAATGCATTGCTTAATTGAATGCTGAAGTTTAATTAAACTACTTTAAATAGGCCTGTCAAAGAAAGAGAATAATATAATAGGTTGTAACAGTGGACTTAAAACAATCTCAGTTTCTTTCACATATTATACCATGCCACTGAATGGCTTGTATCTTAAATATATATATGCTTCTTGGGATTCAGGTGTGTTCTCAGTACATCACTAAAGGAAAAGAACTTCTTTGGTTCTCTCTCACAAACCTGTTAATTCCCAATTTCCAGAACAGCACATAAATTTGCATGCAGCTGTTACTCTTTCAGTACACTAGAACTTTGCCACTAGTACACTTGAGCTTTGAATCAGGAAAAATGGAAGAGCAAAATGACAATACATGATCAAGTGAGGAAATGGTTGCTGAGTTGGCAAGCAAAGAGCACAGGGTGATATAGACAGGCAGGACCTCATAATCAACAAAACAGGGCAGGATGGAGCCCACCCCAAGTGTATGCACACAAATAAGGAGGTGCTTGAGAGGAGAGCATTTAGGGGAAGATCTTATACCTTTTCTGGGAGATTAATACAACTGGGTGTCTCGATGAATGGCCTGTGCACTAATGTATGGGGAACAAACGAAGAATTAGAGGTGTGTTGTGCAGCTGCAGGGCTGTGATCTCATCAGGATCATAGAGATATGGTGAGATAGCCCATGTGACTGGAGCGTTGTGATCTATGGAAGCACGGCAAGGAAAGGTGTTGCCCTTTATGTGAGAGAGCAGGGAGCTCTGCTTAGAGATGAGTGATGAACCAGCTGAGAGTTCATGGGTCAGGATTAGAGGGCCAGCCAATGTCATGTTTTTGTGCGTGTTTGCTATGGGCTTCTAATCAGGGAGAAGAAGTANGGAAGCACGGCAAGGAAAGGTGTTGCCCTTTATGTGAGAGAGCAGGGAGCTCTGCTTAGAGATGAGTGATGAACCAGCTGAGAGTTCATGGGTCAGGATTAGAGGGCCAGCCAATGTCATGTTTTTGTGCGTGTTTGCTATGGGCTTCTAAGCAGGGAGAAGAAGTAGATGAAACCTTCCAACAACTGGAAGAAGATTCACTTTCACAGGGTCTGCTTTGCAAGGGGAGCTTGAACCATCCTGATATCTGCTGGATGAGTGGGCACAAACAGTCCAGGAGATTTCTGGAGTGCATTGATGACCAGAGGGAATGTCTGGAGCAAGGACTCAACACAGGATGATCACATCAGGGAACATTTAAAGAAACTGGACACGTGCAAGTTGTTGGCACTTGAGAAGATGCACCCATGAGTACCAAATGAGCTGGTGATGATGAATGTCATTGCAAGGTCACTCAATAATCTTTGGAACATCTTGGCAATGAGGCGATGTTCTTGAAGATTGGAAGAAAGAAATTGTCACTATTATCTTCAAGAAGGGCACGGAGCATCTGGGGAACTATAGCCCTGATAACTTCATCTCAACCCCTGGGAAGAGCAAATAATCCTGGAAACCATTTACAAATATACAGAACAAGAGGGTGATTGTGAATAGTCAGCATGAATTTACAAAGGGGAAATCATGCCTGACCAGNATTGTCACTATTATCTTCAAGAGGGGCACAGAGCATCTGGGGAACTATAGCCCTGATAACTTCATCTCAACCCCTGGGAAGAGCAAATAATCCTGGAAACCATTTACAAATATACAGAACAAGAGGGTGATTGTGAATAGTCAGCATGAATTTACAAAGGGGAAACCATGCCTGACCAGCCTGATAACCTTCTTTCATTGGTTGACTGGTTTGGTGAATGAAGAGAACAGCAGACGTTCTCTATCTTGTCTTTAGTAAGGCTTTCAACACTCTCTTCCAAAATGTCCTCATAGACAAACTGAGGAAGTACAGCCTAGGTAAGCGAACAGTGAGGCAGACTGAAAACTGGCTGAACGCCAGGCCTAGAAGGCTGTGATCTGTGACACAAAGTCCAGCTGGAGGCGAGTCATTAGTGTTAGATGCCTCGGGTCAATATTGTGGCAGTACTGCTTAACATCATTAGTGACTGGGATGATGGGACAAAGTGCACCCTCAGCAGGTTTGCAGACCACAGAAAACTGGTACAAATAGTTAGTAGGCTAGGTGAGTGCGACACTATTCAGAGGGACCTTGACAGGATGGAGAAATGGGCCAACATGAGCCTCATAAATTTCAACAAGGGAAATGCAAAATCCTGCATCTGGGGAGGAATAGCCCCATGTACCATTACACACTGGGGGCTTACAATTGGAAAACAGCTTTGCAGCTGGAAAGCAGCTTTGCAGGAAAGACCCTAGGATCATTGTGGACACTAAGTTGAACCTGAGCCAGCAATGCCTCCTTGCAGCAAAGAAGACCAACAGCATCCTTGGCTGCATCAGGAACAGTGTAGCCAGCAGGCTGAGGAGTGTGACCCTTCCCCTCTACTCAACTCTGGCAGGACCCATTTGGAGTTCCGAGTCCAATTCTGGGCTCCCTAGTAGAAGAGACATAGAGTTACTGGAGCAAGTCCAGCAAAGGGCCATGAAGATGATGAAGGGATTGGAGCGTGTGTCATACAAGAAGAGACTGAGACAGATGGGACTGTTCAGCCTGGAGAAGAGAAGGCTCAGGGGGATCTCATCAATGTGCGTAAATGCCTGGTGGGAGAAAGAAGACAGAGCCAGACTCTTGTCAGTGAAAAGATGAGAGGCAATGAGTGCAAACTGAAATACAGGAAATCCCACTTAACCATAAGAAAAACCTTTTTTCTGCACAATTTATTGAGCACTGGGACAGGTGGCAGTCTCAATACTTGGGCATATGCAAAACCTAACGGGATATGGCCCTGAAAAACCTGCTCTCATTGACCCTGCAGTGAGCAGTAGAGTTGGGCTAAACAGTCTCCAAAGGTGTCCTCCAACCTCAACTATTCTCTGATATTGTGAATAATGTTTTGGGTAGATTAGTATGCTATATCTTCTCATTCAAGTCAGATTGGGGTTGAAGCTAAAGGAAAGCAAAATATTTACTTATAGAATGCAAAGTAGATGACAGTTAAGAAGTGTGAAACAGCATAGGTGACAAGAATGAAATTTTTTTCATCTGTATTTAATTAGCAGATTCTTTTTCCAATTTTCACATCATCTGCTGTAGATGCTGACCCTTTACCTCACTCATGTGCATGCTTTGCAAATAAAGTCGCATTCATCAGAGGCAATCCTCTGTAATTATAGCACACTAGATTTGATCGTCCATCCTTTCTTCAGGGTTTCCTTACAGTTTCTTTCAGCTTCAGATCTTATTCCCCATTTGCACACATATGTGCATAACACTATTGATTCTTAATCAGTTTAGGAGGCTGCACCTCAGCCATGTGATTTTCATTCTAATTCTCTGAGTGTGCGTTCACACACTTTAATATGCATCTAGTTCAGAAATGCAAATGACTCTTTGGCAGATTAGCTTGTCTCCCGCCTTCCACTGTGCTGCTATCAAGTCATTATCACACTTAGAGAAGGACTGTTGGTTTTCCTACCTGTTGAGGCAACACGTAAATGTTACTAGGATGCTTCTCTGTGTCTTCAAATAATCCTTTTTATATCAAGCTCTAAAACTGACCACGCTACCTGTTATCATGCGAGTAGGATTAAAACATAAAACTTACTTCTGGCTCATTGTGGCAACCTGGTAAGATCATAATCAACCACTATGAGCTGATAAATGAGCTTGTGCTGACCAATCCTCAGGCTTATCTTTAATGGATGCCTAAACAGACTGGACATAAGCAGATCTTCAGGAATGTTGTTTCATTAAACATCAGCTTTATTAGGTGACACATATGGAAGCTTTTGGTCATAATTCAGTCCTATTTTGTAGTATTTTGTAGTAGGTGCTGTCTTTAAGCCAATTTTCTCTACATCGCTGAATGTAGCCTCTGCTATCACAAAGAACTGAGTCACATTAGGGTTTTTTCAGGATCCATCTTCAACTTAATTGGTTGCTTTTGCTCTCATCCACTTACTTCAGAAGGTTTTCCAAATCTAATTGCTTTGATGCTCTGAAAATTTCTTGGAGTTACAGGGTAAATTTATTCACAGGAAGTTTAAACACATTGTTCATAGTTCTACTTGTGCCAATATGGGCATCTTTTTAAACAGGTTTTTCCTCACTTCTGTTTAGTACCTGGGATGTCATAGCAAGCGATCGTACCTCAATGGTTTAACTACCTGTTGTTTTACTCAGTTACATATTACATCATTTCTATTCTGTTGGTCATCCTAGCAGCTCTTCTCTGCCAGTTTCCAGTTTGAATTAAACCTTGAATTTGTGTGCCAGTAGTGTAGATGAGGTCTCCTGCACAGTGTAATTAATTTTGCCCTAACAGACACATGGACCAGTCCATTTGCTTTTTTCATAACCATAATACTTGATTGTACTGGTTGTGTAGCAGTTGGCCAAAATGTCCAAAAACTTTAACCATGTCAGGATCTGTGCCTTTGGAGGCATAGTTACAGCTTACATAAGGTTTCCTCAGTTCCCTGCATCTCCTTCAGAGTCCTTTCTTCTTGGATATTGAGCATGCATGAAGAGCTAGCTGATACCACTGTGGAGCATGGCACAGTGTTCTCTTCAACATCCTGCTCCTGGCCTTTCCTCTAAGGGTCTCATTGCCGCTCCAACTAGGAGGAAATCTGGGAAACTTTTGTCTTTTTTCTGTCCCCTCACAGCTTTGATTAGTAATACTTACTAAGAGGGAAGATCTGGTGAATCTAAATTAGCTATCAGATATAACTGGAGTTTCCAAATATCCTTGATTTTTTGTACTGAAAAGGAACTGTCTGCTAATTAATGAATCTGCTGATAATTTCTTTCTTTTGAAAGGAGTGGACTTATTAAAGTTGGGTTTGACCATGACTGAAGATTCGCACTAAAACTCTGAATGTCGCTGTGAAACTGAAGATGACACAGCTAGTGTATCATGCAACATTAACTATTTGGCTCCACAGTTTTAGCCCAACTCCAACATTTCTTCCAGTTTATCAGCAGGGATTAGAAGTACCTACTGTTATGTCTGTGCCACGCTCTGAGAAAATAACCTAATGTTCCTTCTGCTGATGGTACTGTCATGCAACAAGCTAACTAGAAATGAGGCCATTTAAATATTTTCTTTTCAAAGCATTTGAGGGCTTTGCTAGTTACTGTAGCAGTTCTAGAAACACACTTCTGTAAGGGGAGTCTGCTGACTTTATGTAAATGTAGGAGACTCCCTAGCACAGGATAGGGTCCATGTCCTTATGCTGTTTTACTTTTTTGCCCTGTTAGCTGCTGTGGAGCCAGCTTCTTCAAGCTCTTAAGGTCATGAGCTTGCAAACTCTTAAGCCAAAGGCTCCCAGTGACTCAAATAAGACCTTTCCGTTCCCCGCTTCTAGATCTGCCCAGAGACATTCTGCTTGGAGTTCATTAGGAAATGGTGAGTGCTGACTGACTGCTTTTCTGTGCTTATAGCTCCCTCTTATTTAGTAATATTTGTACACATAGATCCCTCTTTCTTTTCAGAGTTTCATTTCATGCTGCTTATTATGCTATTCTCTTACAAAAAAAAAGCTCAATGTCTTTAGTGTGGAGCCAGAGGAAGTAACTGGGGCTTTGCCATCTCATTGAGGACAAATAGCAGTAGTGATCTGCAGAAGATCTCTCAAGCAGGTGTAGCCAGAGAGCACTCTCTGTACTGGGTATAGATTTTCTGTTATTGGTTTTCCATTCTGCAACATAGTACGTTGGAGANTTAGTGTGGAGCCAGAGGAAGTAACTGGGGCTTTGCCATCTCATTGAGGACAAATCGCAGTAGTGATCTGCAGAAGATCTCTCAAGGAGGTGTAGCCAGAGAGCACTCTCTGTACTGGGCATAGACTTTCTCTTACTGGTTTTCCATTCTGCAACATAGTACGTTGGAGCTAGTTTAATACGATTTATGGTGATGAGGGAGAATGGAGTAGAGTGTGAAGGGTCTTCTGACCTCCGCCTTCCCAATAGTGCTGCCTGTTCCCGTCATAAATGTATGTATGTATGTGATGCGACCTGTGCAATAAAATTGTTCAGTCCTTCCCCCACCTTGTGTTTAGACAAGGGCTGCATCTGTCCTTGTCAGATCACTAATTCGCTTGTCATGTAGCAGTACTGCACTACAGAGCCAGCCGAGGAAAGTTTAACTTCATGTCATGACAGTCAAGGAAAACATAATACACCAAGGCTTTTCATGCATTTCAGTTGTTGAGACTGAGTTCTGTGTTGAAATAAAGAAACCCATTCATTTAATGTTAATTACAAAAGTAATTAAAATCTGTATATTGAATTTATGCTGCAGTGTACAGGTTGTGGTTAAGATTCTTCACTCATAAAAAAACCCAAAATGTAAAATCTTTTAATTATTGTTATAGATACTGCAGACAAAACTAGTGGAGGCAACAACAGAAGACCACTGCAGTTTATTCATCAATAAAAGCAAATCATTTGGAAAATGAGAACAATTTCACAAGTATTTACAAACTGGCTTTGTGTGGCTTATTCACTATGCCACTCTCATGCTCTTAACCTAGGAGAGGATCCTGAAAATGTGTTGAATATTACAGATTTTATTGTACCTTGCGTATGTTTGATCCCATGTTCCTTATACAAACCCGTCTAAGGGTGAGTTCATGTTGTACAGAAAAAGGATTGAGCTAGATAAATTTGTAGTGAAGTATGCAGTTCTGTAGCTTAGCACGAGAGGTGTCCGTTTGGGTATACTAGGCCAAATCGAGTGATTCGGATTTTTATAGCTCTCGCGTACACTGGAGCACTGCTTTTTACTTTCATACCTCCTGCGTGCCTGTCTGTATGCCATCAGGTGTTCATGATCGCAGTGTTCTAGCAGTCTGCTCATCTGGGTCTCTTTCTCAGTAGTAGATGTTAGCAATATATGAAGGGCTAGATCCCAGCAACCACAAATCTCCACAGCTCCACAAACAGCAGTGTAGCAGTATCAGTCTGCATCACGTTGAAAATCTGGTTCTTAATTGGCATTTTCAAAATGGTGTTTCTTGCTTTTGTGGTTAAATTCTGCCACGTGCAGCATTTCAAAACATCACTGTGAAAGGCCTGTTCCACATTTCTCATGCCTAAAGTGCCACACAGTCAATTACATACCTGTAGCAGTACCAAAAATTATCAATTCTGCTGCATATATATTCACATGTGAATCAGATCAGCCTTTCTTTTTGGAAATTCTAACTCCAGGTTATTACATGTTGCCACATTTCTAAAAAATCTAAGACTAAGTTCTCATTTGCTATTTGTCTTCCATATTATATCTGCTTCAAAGCCTGTATAGCTAAGCACTTGCAAATTTATAGATGGCTGTAGTTGTAATTTATCAGCTGGACTGTGGATCATCAGAATCCATATTTCAATATGATTTTTTTAATCAACTGTCAAAGCCTCAGTGCAAAGGCACTCATTGAAACAATACTCGTTGCTGTTCATTATATGATCTGACATGGCTTTGGAGAGATAATTCTGAAGTTGTCCTCTTTTCTGAAGCTTTCTTTTCATTTTCAAGATTTTTAATGTTCAAAAGGATGAGAGTTCCCAATTTAACTTTTAAATGATGTCTCTGACAATTAAGCTTGACAGAAGAGTATTTCTTGATCTGAGTATTTCTTCCTCGTGACAACTTGTAGATCCTGTAATTTTCAGGTACAAATTTTTTTTAAGGTGACTAGGCTGTATTTCACATAAATATGAAATCCTCTATCTTCTGTATAAACAGGAATCCTTCCTTTCTAAGAAAGAAATGTGAGATACTAGAACTGAACTGAGCTACACTGATTAAAGTAATGCAATAGTATTCCATTGTAATTATTAATTATAATGCAATAATATCTTTCTTTTGTGCTTAAATGTAGAAATAACAGAAAGATTATCAGAAATAAGTGTTTCTTCCTTCTAACTTGAATAATTAAATCATACTTGTTTTAATATTTATTATAATTCAGAATCAAATTTCAAGCTTCAGATTTTAACCTACAAGATTAACTTTTAGGTTTTGAGTTACA
>VZSC01013714.1:0-21293 GCA_013398225.1 Steatornis caripensis | reverse complement strand
TAATACAGTAATGGAATTCCAGTTTCATATAAAAAAAGACTGTTATAAATACCAGAGGACAGCTTCTATATTTATGACACTAATTATATTGCTGCTAATTTGCCCATGTATGACTGTTTCTTTGTAGTCAAGGTTTCTGCTGTAAACAAGACATTCAGGGTCGCTAAGTAGATTAATTTTCTTATATAACGTAATAAGCAACATTTATTGTGCAGTTGCTTCAGTGCTTTATAGTTCTGTGTTTAAATTCAGAGTGAGATTAATTAGTTGATATCACAACGGAGAACATCTTCCCTCCCATANTATATTTATGACACTAACTATATTGCTGCTAATTTGCCCATGTATGACTGTTTCTTTGTAGTCAAGGTTTCTGCTGTAAACAAGACATTCAGGGTCGCTAAGTAGATTAATTTTCTTATATAACGTAATAAGCAACATTTATTGTGCAGTTGCTTCAGTGCTTTATAGTTCTGTGTTTAAATTCAGAGTGAGATTAATTAGTTGATATCACAACGGAGAACATCTTCCCTCCCATAGCTAGAATGGGAGCATCCATAATGTAGCCACTGCTGCTGACAGACTGGNTGCAGTTGCTTCAGTGCTTTATAGTTCTGTGTTTAAATTCATAGTGAGATTAATTAGTTGATATCACAACGGAGAACATCTTCCCTCACATAGCTAGAATGGGAGCATCCATAATGTAGCCAGTGCTGCTGACAGACTGAAGACTTTCCATGGGTCTTACTATTAGAAATAAACAATAAAAGCCTACATCGGATTCATAGCCATATGTCTGCCATGTTTTCAGAAGATTGCTTTTCGTCTTGGAATTTTCCATTGCAAAGTCTTTATTTAAAAATAGGGTGTTTAAATTAACATTTTACTGTGTGACTGGAGTTGGCATTTGTTCAATCCAAAGAGCCTCTCACTACTAATAATGCAGATAATGGCATACAGGGTAGCATTATAAGAAGCAGTATTTTTCGAAGCGTAGGATGCTTTAAAATCATCAATGAAACTTACCCACTCCATAGTTGCTAATCTAACTCCTACTACAAGAGGAAAATGAGGTGAAATCAAGACCATCAGCAGTGGGTACTAGACTCAGTCAGTTTTTTAATGTAGGCTTTCCACATTTATTATGCTCATTTGCACAGTGTGTTGCATCCGTAAGTACGTGTGTGTGTCCCTGGTACATGTTTGCCTTGTCCTGTGCTCGCAAAAGATATATATATATAAAATATATATAATAACTAAAACATGGAGGGTTGATAAAAATAAATTAATCAAACTCAATTCAACTTTAATATTTATTGCAGTGAAAAGACCATGCATACAAGACATTTTGGAACAACTCAATTAGTGGAGGGTCACAACCCAGCAGCCTACACTGCAGTCACTCCTTCACTGTATCTCCATGATCTTCCCCTATCCAGTGTGTCCATCTGGCAGACCAAACAGAATAGATAAGTACTGAGATCATATACCAGTCTTTCTTCAGCAGGGCACTTTATTTAATGTAACTCTTATCTGCCTTGTTATCAGACTTCACAAAACTTGTAAAACCTTAGTATCTTCAACTCCTTCCCAATGGATCGGTTCTGACTGGAATTCACCACCATGAGCCAGTAGGGGAGCGAGTGATAGAAGCTGTAAGGATTGCATAAGGAACTCAGGAAACAAAGCTAAAAGCTCAGAAATGTCATATCTGGGTTAAAAAATAAAGCTCACTAATTTTTGACCTTTTTCTGAATTGGAAGTTTATAAGCCAAAAAAATAACTTTCAGAGAGAGTGTGATAAGTAGCACTTGGAACTCTTCAACGACTCTGTACTGAAGATAGTGATACATTTTTATAAGCATTAGTAATTTTTTAATGATTAGATAGAACATTATGCTCTGGAAAACATCAGCATAATGGTAACATTTTAAATCTGGCTTTAAAAAGCACACCAGTTCATCTTTTTATTTACAAGCTGGGCGTTTGACTGTTTCGTGTGCTTAACAAAATCTTACCTTTATTCAGCTTCCCCCTAGAGGGGTAGCTGATGCTTGTCAATGCAGAGAGGTCTTTTAAACGATTACAGTACTCTTCAATTTTTTACAGACGCTGAATGTTCAAGCTGATGGAAAGCTTGTCAGCCTTCAGTGAAACTGCATTGAGAAGTAGTGGTATGACTGCTACTTTGCTTAAAATACAACAATTTAAAATTGAAAAATAGGGATGTAAGACCAAAGAGTCCAAGCCAAATTGTCTTGAAAGATAATACAATTTTCATGTAGTGCAAAATGCAACTTGTGGCTAATGCAAATTCCCGAGCAGGGTTAGCAAAGACTAAGAGCTTCACAGATTTGGACAATTGTGGTCTAGCTGTCATCAGATTTGAGAAATAAATAAGCATATTTTTAAAACTTCAGGATGGTAATAGTGTTCGTTCTTGGAAAGAAAGGGTATTTATGCAGCAAAAAGCCTCAACAAGACTTCTAGGCAAAGCCATAGGGATAAAACCTCTCTAGGAACCTTTTCCACATTGGACAGCTTTAAGACTTGGTAGTATCATCTGCGTTCCCAGCTGTCTGAGAAGTAGGGAGTATATCTACTTCTTTTTTCTTTCTTTACCCAAACCATAAAACAGCTTAAGAAACTCACATGGAAATCGACAGTGGGAAGAAAGGAAGGGATTTTTCCAACAACTTTGGCACTGGAATACCGTCATGCTGCCTATGCTGGACATATCCCTGGTTCTGGATAATCCCTGCCATAATATCTGAAAGTGTTTGACTGTATTTTGCAGTTTAATTCCTTTTTTCAATTGATATAATCACATAGTGCATACACAGCTATTCATATACAACAGCTTTCTCTCATGTCAGCAACCCGCTATGCCCAGACCAAGAGTCCTGCCTTTCGGGGCTCGTGAGGGTGGGCACAGTGTCACCAAGTGCAGCTCTGTGGCTTCTCAGTCCAGAGCTAGTTTGTTTACAGGAAGCTTTTGGTCCCTGTGTTACTTCATGTCTTCGTATCAAGAGAAGTTATGAATAGTAACAGAATAGTAACTGTTGTCTTTTGAGCAAGTGCTGGAAGAGAGTATATAGTAATTTGGTTCAAGAGTGATCTTTTGTGTTAGTCTGTGATTTTATGGTTAGGCTCCGTGCCTCCAAATAACATAACTTACCAGTAGATGGAAGAGAAATTCAAACAGAATAGTGAAGGTATGTTTGTCAATAAAATTTATTCAGATGTATAAAGTCAGAAAACTACAACTTTAACAAATTTTGGCTGGCTAAGCAATCCATTGAATTGGCTGAATTTTGTTGGCTAATCAATTTGCTGAATTTCACTCACTGAAATTGATAATGACCAGAAATGGAAGGATGACCAGAAAATTGGCTTGAAGAGCTGTCAGAATAAAATAACCAAAATCCCTCATTGTACAGTACTTCAAATGAAAACAGAAAGGAAAAACTTAAAAGTTCAGATTTGTTAAGTTTATGGATGTTCTTCATATATTGGAATAAAATGTGTTTTTATAAAAATTGGCCTGGTTGGTTAAAAAAGTAGTCTGATATGGAAAGCAAAAAACCATTCTGTGTGTCTTAGATTGATATATGTGTTTTTTAAAAAACACTTGAAGGTGACTGAAAAATAGCAGAATTATTGCTTGCATATATGAATAAAGCACTACTAAAATCAGTTCTACTGCTTACATGTGAAGGTTTTAAATGAGATAAAGGACTAAATTTAAATTTACATGATATGAAAAATATTTACTAAAGAAAACTTCCACAAAATTTATATCAAAAGAATATGAAGAGTGTGAAGCAAAGTGCTGAAAGATAAGAAATACTATAACCGAGCCTGTCTGTGTAAGCCTGACTTTTTTGTGTGTAGCCATACTCATTTAATTAGTCTCACATTTCTCTCCATGGAAATTGCCTCAACCAGCACATGCTATGAGCCTGCTCCAGGGGTAAATGAAGACAGTACACATAAAGAATCGATCACCTGTAAAACGCAAATTCTGTTTGTCACAGAAGCTACAACTTGTTTAGAGAATGAGGAGGGAATTGAAAGAAGAGGTAGGATGGTCTTCTGGCTCAGCTAGTTAGTTACTGCTCTGGGAAATCAATCTCTTCGGGTCTCTGCCCCATATCTTTTATGTGATGACTGACAAGTCACTTCAAATGTGTCTTCACTAATGATCATATGCCACCTGTTGCATGTGAGTATATTCTGGCTTGATGCTGTGCATTCGATCCCCTCATCACGTGGAAAGCCTCGAGCAAAAACCATACATGATTCTTTAACATTCTGGTTTGTTTAACCGTTACACAGTAAGAGATTGTACAGCCTATGTGTGATCTACACTGTGAGTACAAGTCCTGCAGGCACTTGAAAAAGCAGTGTGCTTTCTCTGCAAAAGTGAGGGGATAGTGAGTGTTCTGATGCTACAGAAGATAAACCGACCATCTCATGGGAGGCTCATAATATAAAACATACTTGTGATGGTATGTTGGAAAGGCTTGTGTTCAGTCTCAGAAATTTTTAGGAAAGATTTTGTCTTCAGAAAGAGCAATGAAAAGAATTTATTTCCGGGTTTTCTTATTCTGTTCCTACTTCTTCGTTCTACCATGAGCCAGTCTCTTTCCTTCCAGGGATTATTGTCTATCTCTCTTCTCTTTTGCACTCCAATCAGATGACTTTGTCTTGGATGGCAAACAGAGAAGATGCAGTCTTCCTGCATCCTGGACAGTCCAGCTAAATTTCCCACATCCAGAGTAGCCAAGAGAAGCAGTTGCTGGGAAATACTGACTTTGTGCCTCTAGCCTTGAGGTGAAATAGTAATATTCAGGAAACGTACAATCTGTTTAGCAATAGGAGCTGTGAGTGAGTGCAATGTCGCTTTGCAATAGAGTCTCCTGGTATTTTAACGGTTGATCTCTTTGAAGTCTCTTAACATGAGAGTTATGACTTTAAAATGCTGTTTTACAGAATTTACAGATATTCAAAGGAACAGAAAACAGTCGATGCTGAATAAAAGGATCACCTCATTGGCATCTTTCAGTCAGGCACCAGACATACATAATTCTCAAAGAGAAGTGAATTTCTGTATTTATTTATTGTGTGACAGTACAATATGGATTTTTTTTTCTTTTTAATTCCTCCAAAAGGACCAGAAAATCTATCTTGGTATTTCAGCTGGAACTTAGAATAAATAAAAGAAGAAATTCAACCTTGGGCAGAAACCAGGCATGGAAAGTTCCTACCTAAATTTTTAATGTTTGACAAATTTGAAGAATGGATGTAACTAACAGGCAAGCCAGTAACATTATAACTGACTGGCATTTTGCATCTAAAATCCTCACAGTGTAAACATCCGCTGCAATACCTGAAGTAAATTGGCAATCCTACTTTGTTTCTGATTATCCAAATCACTACAGCTCAAAACCAAACACCAAAACTGTTTCACGAACTAGTGCACTTCTCAGTTTCATTAAAGAGAGAAACATTTTGAAGGTGTATGGCAGATTAGTTAATATTGCTTCTTAGGTGATCCCTCTTGGGGCAGGGGCAAGGACACTGATGTAAGCTGAGTAACAACTTCTGCCTTTGAGGTGGGAAATAGAGGGCAAGAGTCTCCTTAATTATTGTCAGAGGGGCAAGATACACGAAAACAATTAGGCTAAGCTGCTTAAAAAATAGAATGTATCCTTTTTACCCTCAAACAGTGTATTACAGATGGAAACTTCTGGTTCTGAGGTCATTTATGTACAAAACCAAGGTGAAGCCAGAGTAATTAATGTTCTAATTATTCATTATCTAAAGAGAATGTTTTTTTCAAATCCGTCTGTCTGTCAGAGAGCGAGGGAGATGGAGTCTTTAATCCCTTCAGAACATCTGTACATGAAAAATGTACTATGGAGCATTGCTTGTGCATTTTTAATTATCTAATTAAGCTTCCTCTTTCAAAGAAACTGTCGCGTTACCAGCAGCTTTTCTTAATGGCTTGAAAAAGATTGAAAAATAATTTTAATTGGGTTTTCATTTAGTTATTGCAGTTGATTACGATGAAATATCATTCATAAACTTTTAGTTTAAGGACATTACACTAACATTTTTAGCAGGCAGTACATCTTATTTTTAGAATGAAGAAATGTAGGAAAATAGTTTTAGTCATGGCTCAGACCTCAGAGTAGCTCTCAGTTGCTTTATCTTCATCTTAGTGTACCTTTCTAGAAGTGTTTTCTGTGTTTTCTTTGTTAGTCCTGTCCTTCCACTGTTCCATTTAGCCTTTCAGATTTTCCTACTTCTCTGTTGTGTCTATTACCTGTTGCTGTTATTTACTTCTGTAAAGGAGCAGTGAGCAATGCATTTCGTATCAATGATGTAGACTTTTTACACGAAGAGCAGTCAGATCACAGGTACTTCAGTACCTCATGCTTCGGAGGGGCAAAAGCAATACAGCATGTGGTAACAGAGAGAATAATAAGTTATTGCTGAATGTTATACAAAGAAAGAAAAACTGGTGAATTCAGAGCTTTCTTACTACTGAAGAAAGTTTTCTCCGTTCAGTGGTGAGCCTAAAGAACTCCACATTTTTGTATTTGTCATACACACACTCCCCAATGCCTATTTTCTTGATACAGATTTAACATTTACGTGCTTGCTATGTTTGGTACACTAGAACCTAATATGTACGTGGGCTCTTTGCAGTCCAGTTTGGGTCAACTGAGCTGTTTGCCCTTTGATTCCCCTTAGCCTATCCGCATGAGCATTAACAGCAATACTTAACCCTGAGCAGCGTTCCTGCAGCAACTTAGCTGCTTTCCTGTTGGTTTCATTTTATGATTCATGCGATCAGTTGGCTTCAGGCTGGTAGTGCCGTGGGTACACGCGCTCCTGCATACAGAGACAATTGATCTGCTTGTTTCAGAGAATATAAATTAACTTGCTGAAATGTTGTTAGAAAATAGTTAAAATCTGCTCATCTTTTGTAATAAGCGGACTTAGATTCCGAATTATTATTTCTTTGTTTTATGCTAGTTCTACAAGTTTGAAAAATATAGATTTGTGAAATTTGCACAGTTCACTGGTGTTACTGAGAAAGGCATTTTCACAAAGCAGATTCTGATATTATATTCCAACATGGAAATTTCCTGATCTTCCAAAGCAGGATGTTAACCAGTTAAGCTCCCAAAGGAGGCTTCTGTAATGAAATCTTCCCCAGCCCATACCTCAGTGAGAGATTGCGTATTGCGCACAAATGCGGCTGAGACTTTGCCGTTCCAGAGGCAGTATCCGTGTCACTGAGTAGCAGTTTTTTTACAGTATAGGAATATTGCCAAGAACAGATATAATTTAGGAGTTACTCAATTTCAACTATCTTAATACACCAGTAGGACTCTAATATGGTGGCTTTACAGGAGAAGCAGGTTTTTTTCTGATTCTAATAGCTGTTTCATGGATTTCTTGTATGATCAATGTGCGTGTTAGATCAATATGTAATTCCGGTTGGTACAGACTGTACAAAATGATTATTTCATTGAATCAACTAACTTCTTTATGGTCTAAAAAAGTCTCTTGACTTACTAGAGAGAATTTTAATATGGGATATGTGTTTGTTCTTTGGTTTGTAAAGCACCGGGTTTGAACTAATTTATGAAATACCATAAATTGTACAGTAATTAATCTTGCAGCGGTTGTTATATATCATTTGTAAATATAGCTATATATTCTAAGAGTGGCAGAGCAATTTGTGGGTAGGTAATTTAGAGTTTGGATTTATTAATTATATATCATATAATACTAATAACAAGACTTCGTTTATTTTTAGAAAAGTAATGTTCCTCATTATAAAGGAGTGCTCGTCTTCCCTTTGGTCCACAACTGTTACATGTTTGGAGGTTATTAGTATGCATGAGCTACCTCATTGCAAAAGGGTGCCATAGGGGCTATGAATTAGTACGTGATTCTGCATTCAGCAGAACAGAAAGGAAGCTTACTAGCTCATGCTGGTGAAGGCCAGGGATTCCGTTGAAAGACTGAAGTTACTGCAGCCGTGTGGGAAGAAATTATATTAAAATATCATCTATACAGCAAGGAATACAGGGGATTATTTATTTACTCATGGCTTGCATTACTGGAAAAAATGGATGGAGTAAAAATGAGTCATCATGACAATAAACACCTAAAGGATTTTTTTAGAAATCATCAGAAACTATGAGAATGAAGGAAATACTGTAATTTTAGCAATGACTAATCACTTAAGATTTTTTCCCTAAAGGGATGTGCTTCCAGATACTATATAGGTGAGTTTATGGGCAAAGTTTGTTCTTGCTTCCGGTGTCTTACTGTCTTTCTTTTTCACATGATATGTACTGTTGGCAGGTATTTTATGTAGTTACTGAGAAATACTGAGTGTATATCTATATACTAATTTTTTCAATCCAAGTAATTTGTCCCGTATGATTTTATGCATCTTGAATATGTGTATTAGATATATGTATGTAGAAAAAACATACAATGATTTAATACTTGTAATACTTGTAAGTGTTTCAGTTCTATATAGTAATGTATGCTATAGTTTAATATAATCAGGTATAACCCATAATGTCCTTGTAGTGTGTTGATTTTATAAAATTTACCTCAGGGTTAATATTTTTAGCCACTTGTGACTCAAACTACTCTTTCAATAAGTTTTTTATCTTAATAGGTCATTCTTCATTCCCACAGATACAAGTACAACTTTCAGGTAGCAGCAGCTTGCAAAACTGGAAGTGCTGCTTTCTTCCCCAACTCTGATGGCTGACATGGAAATACAGTCTTGATTTTCCCTTGTGTAGAACAGATACCACTTTAGATAGATAGGATCCATCTCAACTGCATAAGTTTTGGCAGGAAAATGTAAGCATTTTACCCTTGGTAAAGAGAGCAGTGGCTTCCAAGCTGATGCGGGAGCCTGGGGGTCGTGGGTGGCCCCAATGCTGAAGGACAGCTCTGGGGACAGCAAGTGGGGGATGGCTCTGCTCCTGCTAGGGGCAAAGAGGTTTTGGCTTTAGTGGTATACTTCAATTAAAAAAAAAAACCAAATCAAGTTACTCTTTTTCATGCTAAATATCTGTGAAGGAAAACCGAGGCACAGATAGATTGTCTGTAGCTCTTTATATACACATTGATGATGATGTTACACCAATAATTAGAAATAGCATAACATTTTTGCTGAACTAGTCTTTGAAATAATTGCTAAAGATGGTAAAATAATTTTAAATAAAAATGTAGTGAATGATTTCATTTAGAAATAAGTGGAGTGTACTGATAAATATGTTACTCTTAGTTATCCTGCTACTGAAAATTATGTTTATTTATTGTGTTATGATAACTAGGTTTGAATTAATAATAGAACTTTAAAATATACCAATTTTAGCCACAGACCTGCAAAAACTTGCATCTGCCTTTAAATGAATGTGTCAATAATCCCAGCAAGTCCAGTAAAGGAAAATAAAATTTTAAATATATTATTATCAGAAGGGTTAAGCACAAAAGGATATATGTAAAGTCATGCAGGTCTTTTACTTCTTTATGCTTCATAAATTAAACTCTAATCATGTTGATGACAGTAACAGTGTGAGCTAGGAGCTCTTTCTCCAAGTGACGGTCAGTAATGGAATGGGAAAATACTGTGTTGTAAGGGTACTCAATTAGATGGTATAAGAAGACTGAATTTTAAATGTCTGTTCTTTTGGTACTGTAATTTTGTACTGTAATTATCTAGCCCAGGGATTAGATGAACACAAAAGAATCTTAATCTGTTTGCTTAGTTATGACAAGAGAAAGTATTGGACAGCTGTAGGATTTGATCCTTGTTCCTATCCCATTAAGCCTGTTTCTAGCAAACTAATAGCGATTTTATACTAGAAGTGCACTAGATCATATTTCCTAGGAAAGCAGAACTTGATATTTGCAAGGTAAAAACAAGTACAAGACTAATCTGAATTCCAAATATCTCAATCTTTTTTTTTATTGAGCTGAATCTTCTAGGTCCCTCTACCTGTCACAAAGAATGAAAATTGAAATGTATGTGAATCTCTGAAAAAGCAATTTATCGTTTATTCAGAAGATATTCATAGTCCTTGAATTAGGGAACTAATACGTTAAAAATGGGATTTTCCAAAAGTTACGATACTATCAATTCTTATTTCTCAGTTGACGAACATCATTGTCTCCTAAACTCTTATTGAATAATGTGAGATTAGAGCATTTCAGCTCTTTTGTACAAAAAAGTGAAGACTGTCATAAAAATATCACAAGATTAGTATTTATTATATTCCGAAACACTTGAAATTCAGTAGAGCAATGTCAATAGCATGATAAACAAGTATTTAATTGCATGGCAGATTTTATACTTCATTAAACATTATTGCTGTAAATGATACATTTATACATTAGTGTGTCAGAAAAAGTACATGTCAACATAGCTTAACTGTCAACAGATGCTCTCAAAAGAAGTAGTTTCAGTTTCTTCCCTCTCTCACACTAAATTTTTGATGCATAAACTCAAGAGTTCCACAACTGACAACAACTCCATGGCTCAAAATGGGAACAAAATGACTACAGAAAGCTTTGAGTAGGGGGGCATCATCATCATCACAGAAATCCAATCCCAGTCATCACTGAAACCCAATTCCAAGTGCTGATGGGAAAGAATTGTCCATATGGAAAGGAATTATCCATGTGGAAAGGAATTATCCATGTCTAATAAAAGTAGAAAGTGGGACCCCTGACAATGAGGCCTGTGTGATTCCACACACCGCACCCCCCTCCAAGTATCAGACTGAACTTTAGGTCTGCCCTCTGCTTGAAATGACAAAGTGTCTCCCGCTCCAGAGAGGCAAACCAGTCAGTGGGGTTGCCTTCTAGCACCCTATGAGTATGAGTGAGCTCGGGGCTTTGTCTCCTCAGCAGAGGAGGAGAAGGGACTCAGTGTTTGGAAACTGGTTGGTGTAGAAATGATATCCAGAATTAGGTATCCAGAATTAGGTATTGAAGTTTCTGTTTGAACGCGGGGATTGTGTGACAGCATTCTGAGCTAGTGATGCAGGTTGATTGCATATTCAGACAGTATTATCACACCGCGCTTTTGATCTCTAGTTTTAAGGTTTTCTTGATAAGTGTGCAAGTTAGCAACATCAGTTCTTAAAGAGAAAACGTTTCCTTAGATTTTCTGCCCATAGCCAGAATTCTGCGCTAGAGCTGTGGACCAATATCCCGCCCCAAAACTAAGAAAGGTAACCTTCACTACGTCTTCTCAAATTGTAGAAAAATTTTGTTATCAGAAGTTTTAGCATGAAATTTGTGATGTTCATCACTGATTTTTTAAGTTAATTTGTTATTTGAAGAATGAGGACTCCTATGTTCTTAGAGCATGGGCAATCTCGATTCATACTTTTTCATGTTACAGTGTTTGTGGAGAGGTAAAGGAAGAAATTTGTGTTACATGAGAAAAAAGTAGCTGCGAGGTTAGATATTTTGTAAGTTGAGATTATTGCGTTCTGTGAACAACAATAAAAATACTGATATTTATCGATCATCGCAACTTTAAAAAACAGCAGTTTATGTAGCCTCTGAAGTAAACACCTGTAGTATATTTGGGACACGATTTATATTAAAGCCAAGAAATTAATATTTACCTCCCTCAAGAAAATTGGCTTCTATTGTGAAAATGGGAAATATTGCAGGGCATTTTTTCTCAATTTTATGTTAATTTTGAGTGAATGGAACTAGTTTGCCTTACACAGAACCCTGTCCTTGATACTGGCGTATTTACGGAAGGTGATCTTTTTGTGAGGTTTTTTAAAAATGACCAAAAAGTGCGGTTAAAATTCTTCCTAGAATGACTCTGTGTGTGTGTGTGTGTGTGTGTGTGTGTGCGTGTGCGCGCGCGCGCGCTCGCGTACATGTGAGGGAGTGTGTGCTGGGGAAGAACTACAATAAAATGCAAAGGAATTTTACATAGAAACATCAAAATACATACATCCTTCCACATGCAACCACAAAAGCCAGTCACTAAAGTCGCAGGGGGGTAGGAGGGAACAAGAGAGATCCTATTTTAAGCTCAGTGTGCCTCAGGTGGTCCACTAAAATGTGCTCTTGAGTACTTCAGTGCACCTTGTTCCGTGTGAAGGCGGTAGCCGTTTTTGTATGTGAAGTTAACAGGAGCAGATCATAAGCGCTGAACACAGTTAAATGCCTGTGCAAGGATTGACAGTGACCTTTCTATTAAGTGTTGTCTATTCAAGGACTTTACTTTTCCAGCTTCTTCTTCAAAAAATATTGTCTATTTTTAACTGCTCACCCATTGATCACCCATTGCTCATTGCTCATTGCTCACCCATATGATCACCCATTGGTAAATCTTGGTAACTGTCAGTAAAACTTAATTTAGCTATAAATAATTTTATTCTTTCCTAGATCTGTCTTTGAACAGGACTGATTTAAGCTTTAGCAGGACGCAGATTTATAGAAGTCACAGAATGTCAGTTCTTCTCCCACAGACCCCTTCATTTCTCCCTGGCAAGATCTGTCTGTCTGAAACTTGGCATGATAAAGAAGCCTGCCCCTTTAACCTCTCTTTTTTTTATTTTAGAGTGGTGGGGGAGGAACAGTCCATCACATCTGCTAGGAAGGAAACCTGCTGAGAGGGACAGTAGGACAGTCCCTCAACAAATAAATTCAAAATTTGACTTCAAAATACAGAAATACTGAAAAAAAAAATCACTAAAATTAGTATGCTGCCAGTAGGTCTGCTAATCAGCAATGCGAGATCAATGAATTTCCCATGTACTGGGCTGATTTAACAACTACATCTGAAGTGAGTCAGGCTGCAGCTTAAATTTCTGGGTTTCTGCAGTGTGATAGCTAACTTTGTGGTGCCATTAGAGCTACGGCACCTCTTGGTCCTAGCAGCGTTAAGACTGTGTATTAGTATGTCCTGTGTGTATTTGAGATTGCTCTCCAGAACATGTTTCTGACTACTTTATCCAGCCTCTGTGTGCAGGAGCAGAAAAAGGATTTGTATAGAAACATGCAAATGCAATACAATAGCTGAAGAAAATCAAAGAGAACTGACAGAGTGATTCATCTTTCTGACAATCAGTGAAAGTTCTAGTGGGTTACTAGGTTTTGTGCCTCAATGTTATTTTGCCTTCGCACTGTGATTATTGCATTTACCTTTAAAGAAGTGAGAGTGCAAAGACCTAAAAAATACTACACATTATGTTATCTCTTTCTGTGAAGCATTAAAATATAGGTGGTATCTTCATATCTATTAGGTCTTAAGGCTTTGGCGAACAGCGCCAGTAAGATATGTGTATTAACCTCCGTATATTCGCTTGGCCCATATTGATTTTCTTTTGTGGTAAAATTGCTGCTTTATCACTTTTTGTATTCTGGAGCTATAGTCAAGAAGGCTCCACATGACTTTTAAATGTTGTATGTCTCTCTTTCTGTCACTCCAAAAAACATGGGAAAGCGTTCATTTTATTTATTTCCCTCAAAGAAGTGAAGAACGAGTTATAGTACTGGAAATGCATACTCCAAGAAGCATCAAATTAACCTTTTATTTGTGAACCAAATAAATGAAAATGTATCAAGACTTAAAATTAATTTACTAATTGAAAAAAAAAGAGGCTTTGGAAATGCTGTTACACAGACAAATTAACACGTTTGTTTTTACTTTGTAACTATAGTACATTTACTCCTAAAATGCAAGGCAGACGGATGGGGACTTCAGGGAGAATCACTAAGAGCACAAGTGTGAGCGGAGAGATGTATAAGTTGGAGCACAATGACGGGAGTCAGTCAGACACGGCTGTCGGCATGGTTGGAACAGGTGGGAAGAAAAGGCGTTCCAGCCTTAGTGCCAAAGTGGTTGCCATAGTGTCTCGAAGGAGCAGAAGCACATCTCAACTTAGCCAAACAGGTGAGTGAGATGCACGCTCTTTGGAAACAGGACTCTCACCAAACATGGTTTACCATTGTTTCATCTGTGGCATCTGTGTTACATGTATATGGATATAGACCACCCGGGAGAGATTTTCCAGCTGTGAATAAATTTCTGAGTTATTCATTTTCTTTGGTCATTAGATATCTGCAATAAACAATATACAAGTGCCTTTTAGAATATGTACTGTATCAACTTTCTGTTCTGATCAATGAAAAATGTTTTTATCGCTTAGAAGTCTTGTTTACAGGTAGGCAAGGAAATGCAAAGAGACCTAAGTGGGTATCGACAGTGGGTAATGGTTTGGCTAAGAGCGGCTTTTCATGTATAGGAAATTTCTTTTTAGCGGGAGAGTTGAGTACAAATGGGGGAATTGAAACCTGAGCAAGTGAATAGCAGTTATGCAACTCGGATAAAAGGTTGTACCTGTAGTGGCAAAAAATATGGTTTTGAAGACTACTACCTTTGTTTTCTTAGTCAAGAGTAAATCCAATATTTTTTCTTTAAAAACAACACGAGCAAATTGGGGTCAGTGAATTCAGATAACTTACATGACAGCATGATGCTTCATTAGGAATATATGACTTCCAACTCTTACTGCTACTTCAGAAATCTTAAAAGCTTCATATCTGCATAGCCTGAGGGAACAAAAGCTCATACAGAAAGATACAAAAGAAAAAATAATGCTTTAAAGTCCCTGTCCTGCTTCTGTTGAACCCCAGTGAAGACTTTTGCTCTTGTCTTCAGTGGGAGGAGGACCTGACCCTAACGGTTCTTTCTTACTAAAAGAAGGGAAAGAGAGAAAGCCTCAGCCTTGCATAGAATGCACGCATGTTGCAGCATGCCTCTCACATAGTCAGGGTGATCTAAACTAAGGTAAGTAACAGTATTGTTTGTTCCTATCATGAAATATCTTACCTTTTTTCCTTGGTTTTCTTTTATGGCCAGATGAGCAGTAGAAGTGGTTCTTTCAAAATGTAAAGCTTGGTCAGCTTTAACAAAAAGATTCTAATACTTTCCTACAGTATTCATTTATGAATTTTAAACTAGAAAGGGTATAATCATGCAGTTGGAACAAATAATAGATGTAGTAGACATATTTGAAGCCCAGAATTGTAATTAATATTGTACTGCTCAAAACTGCACTCTACCTGAATGTTAGACTTGGATATAGATCGTTGTATACAGTAAAATGTTATTTTAGTTGCATCAGAATCAATCACATGCTCTTAAGTAATAAAAAGTGGTATTGTATTAGAGAAAGGATTTTAGGTTGATGTTTACTCCACTTACTAAAGAACAAAATATTTTAACTATTTTACAGATTTTTTTTGTGGTTTGATCTGGCATTCCTCTTTTAGCTCCTAAATCTCATTGAAATAGGAATTGCTGTGACAGAGGAAATCTTGGCTCCGTCCTGTTCAGCAGTTCAGCTCTGACCAGGAGCCAGGGCTGTACGAGTAAGAGCAAGGCACAGGGGGCTGCCAGACTTAGGATGATTTGCCTTGCATGAACCCTTGCTTTCATTTCTTGGTGCAGTTAGTAATTCACTTAAAATCTAAACTGTGACTTCCAAATACTTTTTAGCATTACCTATTTAAAGGTCAGATGCTCCCATTCTTTGCAGAAAGATATGATAGCTCTCCAAATTTTGCTTGGTGTAGCTTTCAAAACAATAGGAACTTTGCATGGAATGAAGCACCTAAAGTTATAATGAAACTCAGACAGCAGATCACATATGTAAACTACAATTATGTATTATTCATGATTGTAAAACAGACTTGAGAATGATATTTACTTTGCCTTACTGTAGCTCAGGCAAACAGTACTGTGGTATAAGCAGAGCAAATAAAATGTAGCATGTTTTATCAGTCACTATTTTCTTAGTTAAATTGTCAGAAATCAGTGAGTTGAATTAATCGTTGTTTAGAATGATATACACATGAGACTTGATAGGTTTTCCAAAGACAAAACATTGTTGGAGACTAAATACTCATGCCCTAAATCAGGGGCACATTTTTCTTCCTTCTTGTAGTGTACAGGAGAGGAGGAGAAATCTAAAAATTCTAATTGACTTTAATGCGTTGTGCCTAAGTAACTTAATAACGTCTCCACTATTCAGAATTTTTTTTAAAAAGAGTGGTTTGACAGTGTATTATAAACTACGTTCTTAAAATTGATTACGTGAAAATCAGTTCTATTCTGAAGTTTTAAAACTGATCTGGAAGTGTATGTGTCTGCACAAAATTGCTGCCAGGTTTTTTTTCATCTGAAGAAATGATCAATAAGGACTGAATTTGAGGTTTTGTAGATAATTCTTGCTTTTAGCATGCTGCACAGATTTAATCTTATATAAAAACGGAAGTGGTGTGTATGAAATTGTTACTAGGTAGCTGTTATTTCTGAGAGTCAATTTTCTTTTCAACTGAAAATGGAGTGTGTGTGTGTGAGCCTGTGCATCCGTGTATGTATCTGTATATACACACGTGGACTTCTTTGCATGTTAGATTTAGAAGGACTGGTAAACACATTATTTTGTGCACCCTTGTTCAGTGCTGTTGGAATATATTTATTCTGAATATGTGCCTTACAAGATTGTCAGTGAAAGAATCAGTTTTTATTTTTGTGTAAATCTGCAAGGAAAAGTATATATTTCTGCTACACCTTGCTTTCAATTACATTTAATGTTTCATGATACTTTTAGTAACTGTTCATTGAAATAATGAAATCCTTACTATGATTTGTTCATTGTGACCACAAATTGGTAAGATTTTATAGTTCATCAAAAAAAGCTTGCAATCTGCTGGCAGTATTCCTAAAGAAAATGCAGCTCTGCTTATGCTATCACAGTTAAAAAGAAGAAAATAAAAGAAAAAAAAAGCAACAAAACCCCCAGTGAGGCCACAGAAGAATGAAAGTAGCTCCAGGCATATTCTGTACAATTTTAGTTATAATTCAACTTTTCTCTTTTTTTGCCAGCCTACTTTTTGTAAATAAATGTGTACATACATGCCTACAAAATAAATACATAACTGCAGATTTTCTAAATAATTACTGCAACTAAACTTTAAACCATAGGAAAATGATAGGAAAATAGATTATTATAGGAAGGCGTCATCTGTTGTCTTGATTTTGTGATACAACACTCTATTCCCCTAGAGATGTTCTTATATTGTAGCTTCCTGACCAATGAGTGACTGAGGGCTGTATTCGTCGTACTGCATTTTGATTTGGCGTTCTGGGTTTGTTTTGAAAAAAATAAAAACTGCTGGCATAGGAGGAAAGAGTTGTATTACAGAATTTATCCCATAAGTAGAGCCATAATAATCCATTTCTAAGTGGATGGAGGTAATGGTAGGGGTGTCATCACTGAGATGAGTTCTGGAGAAAAAGAAAAGCTCAGTCTCAGATAAACAGAAGTATTTGCATCCCTGGCTCCCACTCAGTTCTTCCGGTACATGCGGAGATGCGCCTTAAGAAGGCAGAAGGATTCCTCTCCTTTGCTTTCTTACCCCTGGTCAGCAGATAGGGGTTCAGAAATGTCATTTAGTGCTAGTAGGAGCACACTTTTCTTATTCTTTTTAAGTCCTAACGGTGCTTTGCAACTGTTCTGACACCATATCTTCACCACTTCACTATCAGAGATTTGGCAGTGTCACATCTCTATGATGTATTGTCTGATACAATCCCCTGCTGGGTCAGCAAGATAAATTTTTCTCTTGGACGGGATGGACAGGATGGCTGGCCGTGTTTTTGTTTGTTTGTCACAGGACTTAGAGTTTTTTCATTCTTTAGCCACTTCTAATGGAAGTCAACTTTTCTGTGAAAAGCATTGAGACTAAGGGTTTAAAAGGAATTACAAAATAATTTGGGAGTGTTTACTTAAGATGCCCAAAACATGATAACCAGTACAGATAGAAAAACTGAAAATATCACCTCTGAGATAAATATGAACAAAACCACCAGAGATGTGACTGGTAAGTTTTTTGAGACCTGGGCTCTATTTTCTCCGAATATGAGTTCTTTGAGACTAATTTTGTTTTCCAAGGTGCTCAACACCATTAACATCAGTATTCTGACTAGTTTTCTATTGACATGGCTTGAGAAGCATTAGTGATCTCATATGAAACAAAAGGAAGACTTTGCCTGGGATATTGTATATTGTTTCCCATTTCTGCTCAAAACATATGAGAGTGCAAGAGATGCAGAGAAGGAGAGCTAAGGGAGCTAAATGGAAATACCTTGCCATGTTTATGGTATAAACCACAAAGAGATATTTCTACTTAAGAACCAAAGTTATTTGCTGTCCATCTCCTGTTTGTGAAGTTTAACATCAACAACTTCAAATGAAGCCATAGGCATTAACGTTTCAGAGAGAGGCTGCGTACCGTGAAGTGGAGCTGAAATCAACTATTGTCACAAGGTGAAAACAGAGTGAAAAAAACTCCGTTCACTTATGTGCATCTGTGAACTGGATACTTGGAAGGAATCTTTGTCTGACTGCTTCACTCAGGAAGTAACCAGTAACCTGAGCAAAACTGTCTGAGAATCTTATAACATTTCCCTATGTAAAAATTGCACATGTCCGGTATATTTTCTGCAATTTCCCCAAATTTTCCCATTAAAGAAGTGGCTTTCTCTATGTTCTTTTGAATTAAATTCCAAATTCCCGATTTCAGAAAAGAAACTGTCATCTAAGTGAGGAAGTTGTCATTAAGCAGTGCTGTGTTCCTTTTGTGTACTCACTCTAGCTTTAAGAACACTACTTCATCTGGCTGACTGCCCCACGTTTCACCTTCTAAGACTGATCTCAAGAAAGCTTTCTCTCATGGTTTTTTTGGATGACTGAAGTTTAGGTAAACGTTTAGAAAAAACAAGCCCATCCATTACACAAAATGCCCTCTAGGGATGGAGAATATGATGGTTCACTGGAGGTACTTAATGACTGTCAGCAAGCACCACTATGCTGTGGTAAAAATAACACTGCCTGGGAAACATGGAAATTAAGCAGAGTAAAGCAATCTTCCGGCCTCGAAGCTACATGATTTCGGAGTAGACACTGTTAGAAAAAAAGAAATCTCAGTTTTTCATTATCGCAGGCTTTGTTTGGTAATGCCAGCAGGGATAATTTTCTGTCCATCCTTGTAGTAGTTTTACAATATAACAAGAGATGTCATACATGTCTAGATGATATGGACGGATAAAGCAGATAATAAATCAAATAAAATCTGCTGGAGGGTGGAGGCTTTTGGGATAAGGAACAGTTGTTTGTTGTCTTTCTTGAGAAAACCATTGCTTCTCTCCATAAGCTTGGGGAAATAATCTTGTTACTTTTTTACAAGGGTCATGACAACCTTTTCTTGCAGTGGTCAAGCTTTTTAAATTTTTTCCCCCTCAACATTTTGTTTTGATTGATTAAGTTTCATTTATAAACAATGACAAGGGTGCATTTCTGAGCTTGTTTATTTTACCTCTTAAACTCTGAGTTTATTTTTTTATTCCTGTAGTGAAAGAAATTGTGCTTATTCAAAAAATTACATTTATTTGATCAAGCTGATTGCTAGACAGAAGTTCAAAAGACATTTTATCTAAACTTTGATAAATCTTCTGTTATTATTAGACTGGATGGAAAGATTGGAGATTAGTAAGGAGTGCTGAATGTCAGGAAGAAACTGGTTAGGAGGGAAGCATCAGCTGGTTTTATTAAAATAAGAGCCAAAGTGTGCTTACTGGTTGAGTTTCTAAGACAAAAACCGTATTTCCCCAATGACATGTCATATGTATGCTGCTAGAATATGCTGATGATACTGGTTTGGAAAGTATGTCACTTCCAGGTCGTATAGAGGAAGGACTTATGAACTTGAGGACCAGAAAAAAAGAACTCAGATAAAATTTGGTAATGCAGATTGCAAGATCATTCCTTTCAGAATTACTAGTGAAGGTTTCCAGATGAAGTCTGAGAGCTCTGTCATCTAAAAAAAACAGAAGGGGGGGAAGACATGGGTGTAATAAAAATCACAGTATGAATGTAAGCTATGTATAAAGATCTGGCCAAAGAAAAGCAAATGCTATCCTGGTTGCATCAGGCAAGGTGTTCTCTTGGAGAGCTAAGAAAATGTTAACATCTTTGAATGAGGCATAGCTGACAGCTCATCTGGAATACTGGTCACTCAGCATTCCAGAAAATGAGTGCTGGATGTTTGTGAGAATCAAGACCTTGAAGGATGATTTATTGCCTGATTTGTTCAGGCTATAAAAATGAAGGTTGAATGGGGATATGATTGTTCTGTATGAGAGTAAACGTCAAAAAAGCAGAAGAGTATTTGAAGCTACAGAGCAACACCATCGGAAACTGTGGTATAAGAACAAACAGGTATAAATTAATTATTAATAAATTTTATATTTGTCTCAAAATTACGATAAAGTTTCTGACAGTCAGAAGAGAGAGAGAGAGGAATCTTAAACCTCTCAAAGCATTTAGCATGCTAGGGATGAAACAGCCCTATTTTTGTTCCTTATCTTGCATATCTGTTGCTGATCTCGTAGAATTTCTTTTCTGATGTTGTTCTTTTGGGTTGCCACCTCCTGTTCATCCAGATGAAATGCTTCAAGATCACAAATTTTTTAATGGTAGGTTCAGAAAATTGTCTTGGAAGTCAGAATTACCATGAGTCTTACAGCTGTACAGTTACCCACAGGTTTACTTTAGTCTTCTGTAAATCACCTGTTGTTTACCTGTTGTAGAGGAACATTTCAGACTTGCAGTCAATGGCTTGATGTCCAAGTGGAGACCAGTGATGAGTGACATTCCTCAGGGGTCAGTATTGGAATCGGCGCTGTTTAACATCTTGGTTGATGACATGGACAGTGGGAATGAGTGCACCCTCAGCAAGTTTGCCAACAACACCAAGCTGTGTGGTGCGGTCAATACACTGGAGGGAAGGGATGCCATCCAGAGAGACCTTGACAGGTTTGAGATTTGGGCCTGTGCGAACCACATGAAGTTCAACAAGGCCAAGTGCAAGGTCCTGCACATGGCTCGGCGCAATCCCAAGCACAGCACAGATACAGGCTGGGCAGAGAATGGATTGAGAGCAGCCCTGAGGAGAAAGACCTGGCGGTGTTGGTTGAGGAGAAGCTCAACATGAGCCAGCAATGCACACTCACAGCCCAGAAGACCAACTGTATCCTGGGCTGCATCAACAGAAGCATGACTAGCAGGCTGAGGGAGGTGATTCTTCCCCTCTACTCTGCTCTCTTGAGACCCCACCTGGAGTACTGCATTCAGCTC
>VZSC01013713.1:81407-99939 GCA_013398225.1 Steatornis caripensis | reverse complement strand
GCAGAGGGCGGCGGGCGCGCACTGCCCGCGCCCCCGGGAGCCTCCGCTGGGCTTTCCCTTTGGGGGCTAAGGCTGGGTTTTGCCGCTGTTTGCAGCCGCAGTTAAGATGANCGAGCCCCCGGCCCTGAGGCGCGGCCCCCGCGGCGGGGCCGGGGCAGAGGGCGGCGGGCGCGCACTGCCCGCGCCCCCGGGAGCCTCCGCTGGGCTTTCCCTTTGGGGGCTAAGGCTGGGTTTTGCCGCTGTTTGCAGCCGCAGTTAAGATGAGGTTTGCAAGGTGTAACTTGTGGTTTGTTTTTTTTTTTTCCCTTCCCCCGCTCGGATAAAACGTTGTTCTGCTCGGCGAGACGCGGTGCGTCTCACGGGCCGCTGCTGCGCTCGCTTTGTGGAGGCCGCGACCTTTCCTTTCCTTCCCCGGGAGCTGCGGGGGCGCGGCCGCCCTGGGGCATCCCTGGGCTCCCCGGGGGAGCAGCCAGCGCCCGCGGTGCTGCTGGTACCCAGGGCCTTCCCTTGGCGCTCCGAGGCGTAGCTGGTGTCCAGCGCAGCGGCGAGGGGCTGCTCCAGAGGTCGCGTTGGCCCTGTTTCTTCTGTTGCTTAAATAATGAATCACGCCAGATAAACTTCCAGTCTTCTTTTGGGCTCTTTGTCCCCTTTCTTGGGAGTAAAACCTACTTTTGCCATGTGGCGCGGGATGTTTTGCTTTAAGGCCGTGTCGGAACTGTTGCGGCACCCCGTTCGGTGATGAGCTAAAACCAGAGAAAACTGCAGCCGCTTGGTATGCCTTAAACTTAGGCCAGGCTGTGTTAAATGAGGCTTAGCGTAAAATCCTGACCTTGCCGAGAGTTGCGGAGGATGTCACCCGAAGAGTGTTGCAGGGTGTAACGCTGATGGAGCACCCTTGTTCCCGAGCCCATCCTGAAATAGGTGGGAGTTGAGGAGAGTCAAGTCTTTTGCCGGACTGAGTCCTTCCTAAAAATACCTTGTTTGAGGGCTGATGATCTAGTCCATAAACCTTTTTTCAGGAAAAAAGAAAGTGCGATGAGCTGGGAACTATGCTCCATGCACACTTTGTAATTAAGCAACTGTATAATTGTGGGAACTTTAACTCTAGCTGACCAGTAAGTGTTTTTAGAAGTGTTATTAAATTCCAGGGAGAAAGATATAAGCCTTATCTGATGAACTAGGCTCTTTGTTTGAAGTGTGCTTTAACTCCTGAGTTATAAAGCACAATGTTTGCCTGTTTTCAGTGGACTCTCCTGATTTACTTGTCCTTGGGCCTTCTGGGCCGTATGTTACAACACCTAGAGGAAGCAGATGAAAACTTCAGGTGTCTGTTGTTCTGAAATGTGAAAGAACACCCATGTGTAACATTACTGAAAAGATAGGCAGGATTCAACTCTGCAAAGAGACACTTAAGTGAAAAGTGATGTGGTGTATGGAAAGAAAATGTGGACTTTTAGGGAGGTGAGAGACAGCAGGGTGCATGCACACTGTTAAAAAAAAATCATCCTGTTTCTTTAAATGTTAGCTCCCTGGCGTAAGTCATACTTTTTTTGTAAAAAAAAAAAAAAACTCTGAAGGATGCTTTTTTTCTAGGCTTAAAAAAAACCAGTGGGCTGTTACAGAAAAAAATGTTGTGTTTTATCGGTTGAAAGATGCATGATTTGTGAAAAATGATCTGACCGGTTGCAGATGCTTTCTGGTTTTATGCTACCTATTGTCTATAAAATGAGGATCAGCTGGTGGTTTTGGATCAAGTGGTGCACAACTCATTATTTTAACAATACTGGCTCAGCTTGGGAGGTTGCCTAGGGAATTGATTTAATGCTTCTGCCCTTTCACCCTTTGAGGCGGGTGTCCCACGATGACTTTGATCAAAATCACCATTATTTGCAAAGGAGAATAAAATTTTCACTCCATAAAAGCAAAAAAGAGGCCACCCGCTATTAATAGATCCCAGTTTTGTGTGAGTTGATCTGTAATTTAAAATACTATCAAGAAATACTCATGGCAGCAAAATAGTTTTATGAGCATCAAAACACAGAATGAAGATTAGTACTTTATTCAACATTTAGCTTCCCTTTCTTTCTGGGAAAGGCTTTAACGCTGAAGCTGTGTATTTCTGCTGGCTCTACAAAGTAATCTTTCTATTAATAGAATGGTTTTCCTTTAATGAAATCTACATAAGGATTTTCTTTTTTTTAAATTGTCACCCAAGATCCAGCTCAGGTTAAACTGATAACCTAGATGGCAAAGCCAGGGCCACAGCTACACAGGGTGGGGTGGTGGGGATTTTTGTTTGTTTGCTTTAGGTTTTTTAATAAGTTTAAAGAAGTCTGAATGTTTAAAAAAAAAAAAATCACAAACACTCCAGGTTTGGAAAGCAGAGGTCTGTTTCCAGGTGTGTTAGAGACCTCCTGGATTATCTTCAATAGGATGGGGTTTTCTGCCTGTGTCTTCAGAGGAGGTCGGGCTGCCTTGTAGGGTCTTACAGAAACCTCTTTTATTAGTGCTTCAAACATACTTGGATGTGTTGCAATGAAGATAGTTTAGAAACACAGTTATTACAGCGTTTTCCTGTTGGCATAGCAGGATGCAGAGCGTATTCTGAGCAATCATCATGGCTGTTGTACTGGAAGAGCGTTAAAGCCGTTAACCAGCAAAGCGTGGTTCCCCCGGGCGGTGGAGCAGGGCTGAGCAACGCACCAGAGATTAATTGGTTTGAACCACTGCGTCCGGACTGTGCTAGGGATCAATCTGTCTGCTTCCAACTCCGTGAGCAGAAGGTGCGTCTGCTGGAGTACTGCTGAGTTGGCCAACGCTAGTGCAGACTGATCTAATTGCCAGGAGGCAGGTGTGTTTGTACTCTTTTTTTTCTTTCTTGCTTACTTTAGANGTTTGAACCACTGCGTCCGGACTGTGCTAGGGATCAATCTGTCTGCTTCCAACTCCGTGAGCAGAAGGTGCGTCTGCTGGAGTACTGCTGAGTTGGCCAACGCTAGTGCAGACTGATCTAATTGCCAGGAGGCGGGTGTGTTTGTACTCTTTTTTTTTTCTTGCTTACTTTAGAAAATGGGACTTGTTTTCTGTAACAAAGGTGATTTCCTTGTTCCAGTCTCCATGGCCACTGAGGGCATTATCATTACTTCAGAGATCTGAGCTTGCCCTCTGCTTTCCTGACTCATGAAGCATTTCGCTGGTCATCTGGCGCTACAGAAGCACTATTAAGGTACTACTGGGTAGCTGAGTGATGTGGAGCATGTGTCTGAGAGGTGCAAAGGCAGGTTGGGAGATCCAGAAGGTGAGCAAATATCTGCTACTGTGAATAGACATTTATTAAGCTTCCCGCGAGAGCAGTGGGATTAGAGAGGAGCAGAAAGGAGAGGTGGGCAGAGCTGCTGACAGGGGTTGGAAGCAGATGGCTGTTGCAGTGCTGGAAAAAGCCAGGGACACGATGTTGGGGATGCAACATGTGCCCCTGCGGAGGCTCAGGTCCACAGGTGAGCAATGCAAAACTACTTCAAGGGCATTTGGCCACATGCATGAAAGCAGTGTATAGTCCTCGGCAAGAGATGTCCATGTGAGTCTCTTCAACTTGAAATAGCTCAAGGTTGCTTGCAAGATGTGTCAAGTGGAGACAAACTGTTGGGCAAAGTAGTCCATGCTCCATTACAGACTTGATTTATTGGAGCTGACACAAAGTTGACGTACCCATGCACACCGAGCATGATTGAGCCTGTCGCTGAGATGGAGTACGGGATGTGTTGACTGTAACTGCATGGGCCTGCAATGGGTATTGCTGAGCCTCCTATCAATGTGCTTCCCATGTTCTTTGCTTGATCTTAGTTCTAGCCACGGGTGATTGACGTGTTGGTTGGCAGCAAACTTGGTGGTGTCCCTACAAGAAAAAATGGAAAAATGTTGGCAATTAGCAACCGTGTCAACTGATGACATACGCAAAGGGTCTTGTTGTCTGAAATGTCTGCAGTTTGGGGGGGGCTGCACATCAATCAACAAGTAGCCAAATGTCATACAAGACACAGATCGTCCGTGCACATGGCTGGCTGTGTTGGTGCGAGTCCTTTCCAGGCACCTCATTTTTATCTCCGTATTTTATCACAGAATTTGAATTATTCTGTGCTACAGCTGAGCAACATCCAGGGTTTCACAGATTATAGTGATAGCTGTAAGTTCAGCAATAGCCGTTTCAGCTATTGAAATGGCAGTGTTGCCCATTACAAGGAATAGGGTCTCATATATTAACAGTGTTGTCTAAAAATGACTTGTTCAAATTATTAAATATTTACTCCTAGTGAGAGATGGATACTCTCAGGCGTGATCTGGAGTAGTGTGTACATCCTGCTTCTTACAGGGTATGTTTCTGCTGATCTATTGATAAAGTAAAGGTCCTTCTTAAAGCCGTGAAATGACTTATGGGAGAGAAATGTTTATTTTAATTTCTAGAAACAGAATTATTATTTTCTAAAATAATGATAGGTAAGAGCAAAATAAGCTTATGCTTCACGTTTATTATCACGACTTCGTCTTTAAAGCATTGTTTTGCTGTTGAGAAAAGTCTTAAAGCCTGTGGCAGGTGTTCTCAGGAGCCCTTAGAGATGTTATTAACAGCTGTTCAGTGAATTTCTCACCGTGTTGAATCCCTTTGAGAACACCTACTCCCTTGCCTTTTACGTTTCACACTCCAGGCAGAGATGCACGTGGTGAAGCAGTGCTAACCAGAGCTTCAGCTAAAAGCAGTGCTGGACGTGTTCTTGGGAGACCATCAGCCTGCCTTTGTTAATGCTTTCAATAGTTCACCCTAGTCAGCATCAACATCACCGCACTGAGTCTTGTGGACGGGGGTTTCTTTTCTTGACCACATGCAGTAGTGTAATTCATTGCAGCCCATGGAAATTTATAATGTCCAGCATGGAAGGCAAAGTTGGATAAATTTTTCCCTTGTCCCGGTTTTTACCTGGAGAATTGAGGCATGAACTAGGAATCCCCAGGAGTTCACGTGCTGGCACCGTTCGTATTTGGGTGGATGGCTCTTGGAGCTGACAGTTCTGGGCTTGCTGTACATTCCTCTGCCTACTTTGAAGGGAGTGGTGGTGTTTATAGAAGAAAGTGGAGAAAATACAGAAGAATATCAGAGTGTAATAGAATCTGAAGATGTGGTGTTGATGATGCATAAAAAAATAGTGCTGATGTGCTTAAGTGAGTTCTCTCTCTGTAGGTTACAATCTCCAGTGTAGAAAGACTCTTGGCCTTCAACATCTAGGGTTTGAAAACCTTTGTCCAGCAAAACCAAAAAATGCTTTGGATTAGTGGCTTGGTGACCAGAGAGCTGGCAGAAGACGCAGAAGGCTCTGTGGAGTACCGGAAAGCTGTGTAAGGAAAGCATTCGTTTATGCTTATTTGTATTTATCAGTTCCATGTCTGGTGGGATGAATGTATGCTGAATGCAGGGTGTGCAAGGTATGTGTCTTCTGAAGCAGTGCCTGCTGAACGTTAGAGGCAGCAGTGTGCTGCCCTCCTGGATATGAATTTCTTAAATAGGAGACAAACACATTCCATTTAGGCTTCTTGAGGAATGGGGAGCAAATGCTAATTCCCTTTCAGGGTCTGTTGCCATGGGGAGTCAGTTCAAATCCTTTCTAAAGCCTTCCTCAGCAGCAACTTGTGCTGACACATGCGTTTCATGACTTCCCAGAAAGAGCAGAGAAATGATTTGAAACAAAAGCTCTGTCAGAATTAACAGCCACAGGAAGATTAAGGTTTGCTGTTTGTTAGCTGTGGGTAGGACAGATAAGAAAGTCATCAATTACATGGGCTAACGCAGCTTGACTGGCCTCGTGCCTGTGTTGGGTGGGCTACATCCAGGAGGAGTGGGTGCTGGGAACCTTGTCAGCCAGATGCCTGGTATGGTGCTGAGCAGTGAAGTCTTCTCCCGGCAAGTGAAAGGGTAGTTTATGGAGGAAATTGTGGGCACCAGTCCTCTAGCCTGATCCAAATTAGATGCTGTTAGGGTTAGGCTGAACCTTACAGATTGCTAGTGCCGTTAGGAGGGAGATGTGCTGCTGCCTGCTTTTCGTACGTCCAGCACTGGTCAAGTGATGCTGGGTGCAGTTTGCTGAGTGTTCCTTGCACTCAGCGTTGGTACTGGGACAAGGGACCGAAGTAGCAGGGGACAGTGGAGAGAGCTCTGGTGTGATGTGGCAGAAACAGTGATGACAATGCTATTTCTGGCTGCTGCTGTATGTTGTTAGTTGCTGCAAAAGGAACAAATATTTAGCAGCAGCTTTCTCAGACACTTAAGCAAACAGACATCAGAGTCTGTCTTCGTCTGCTGAACCATGTGTGACTAACATTAGTGTTTAATGCTCTAATGGGGGAATAGCCAAAATACTGGGTTAGTAGTAAAAAAAAAAAAAGCAAACTTGCTTTTCCAGGAAACCTCATCTGTATAAAGAGCATGTAAGTGCAACATCTGCATCCCAAACCCTCATTTGGCCTTTTTGCTTGGAATAGTCAACTCTGACTTCTAAGAGTTTCCAGTTGCTCCCAGCAAAACCTGCAGGAAATTTTTCTTTGGTACCGTGCTGGCTTGCGCACTCTGACCCCTCTGCTGCCAGCGTTGTGCCAGCCCAGCTGTTCTCGTGGCACACTAGGTTAGGGAACTGATCTGGCAGAAAAATACACCAACCCCAAATCTCTGATTTCATTCCTCCAAAGCAATTCCTAGAGAAATAAGGAAAGGACCAGATACAGGATGTTTTTCTTTTCTATTACCAAGTATTATCAATAGTCTTTTTTTCATGCTGTTGAAAAGGGGGTGTAACTTTGGGGTACTTTGTAAGCTTTTTGTTTATATAAGAGGATACTTTAAATTCTGGAAAGTATCCATACATTTATGAAACAGTTCATGCCGTAGGTAGGTGAAACTCTGTTTTTTAAGTTACCAGAGTGACACCAGTTTGCGGGCAAAAGTATCTTTTTATATCAGCAGCGTGGCTCTTTCATCTGGTGTGGCTAACGTGCCTTGCCTATTCTGCGTGGCTCCTATACTTGTAACTTTAGCAATGTTTATGCAAGTTATTTTGAGTCAATGTAGCTATTTGATGCTGATTAAAGTAGAGATTTGCGCAGATGATGCTTGGAACCCTGGGTTTGTATGACAGTTAAATCTAAATCTGCATGATTTCAGACCAGCTTAAATGCTTAGCAGTATATGGATGACTGTTGGTGGCTGACCAAAATAAGAAGTGCAAGACTGCAGATGGGTGGATGCCCCATGAAATATTGTCATATCAGGATTTTATAATCTCTTCAGATTCAGTTTTCAGGTCTAACTATGGCTAAGCTTTTCATCTGATGGCTACCTTTTGGGGATACTGTTTTAAAAAAATACAGCGCATGTTGTGCGGCAGCTGGTTTCTGAAAGCTTGAAGCTTGTTGCACCAGAGGATTTGTTGATTCTTTGGAAAGTAAAAACATGAACTGGAAACAGCAGCTCTTTTTCTAATATGTAAAGCCTGGAAAGAAGTTCCTGTTGATGGCTACTGACAAACTAACCTAGGAGAAATCCTGCAGCATATTTTAATATGCTCCAGGGAAAGAAAGTTGGTGAGAGCATAAATTTTCCTTGTTGCACATTGTGGTGTAAACAGAATTGCAAATTACTAACACACTCCCCCCCACCTATTTTCGGTAGCTGTTACTTCATAATATTGGTATAACAAATGGCTGAGCCCTTGGACTGTTGAGAGCGTGCTCTGGATAAGTGTCTCATCTTCTCTGATTTCCGCTGCGACGTGTTTGCCAAGCTGCTGAGTGCTGATGGCATCTTCAGAAATGATGTAGAGCTTGACGTGGAACACATCTTTATAGGAATTGGATGTTGTACAGAGAGACCAATGCTGCCGTCTGGGCAGCCCTCACTCTGTTCCTGAGGTGTGCAAGTGAATCTTGTGCTTATTCTGTAACTTCAGGTAAATCAGTTAACCTATGTCTGTTCTGATAATGTGTGTAGCTTTGTTGTGAAGCAAAATTGCTTAGCTTTTGAATACTACCTCAGTGTTCTCCAAGGAAAGTTCAAAGTAGTATTTGTATTGTGATTTGGTGTTTATTTTTTCTGTTTGCAACAGCTGGAAGCTAAGTGGGTGCACGTGATGGCAGTCAGCAGAGATTCTGAGTGCTCCACCACAATCACAGCTGCTGGATTAAAGACCAGTGTCTTTATCTGGACAGCGTATTCCTGCTACTTAGTGCCAGCCAGATGGTCTTTCCACCCTCCCCTACAGATGTCTTTAATGCTTCTAAGACTGCTCTCTAGCCATATCTGGAGCTAATACAGTATTATTTCCAATCACACAGTGTGTCCTTTCCTTGACTCTGTACTGCTCTTCTAATTTCTGACCTTTTTTTTCCCCATTATGCTTTTACTTTGTCGCTTGTAGCATCCAGTATCTCTGAACTATTTTTCACTGTAAAATTTATCATTAAAGGTTATCTGAAATAGGTGCAAGCTTCCAAAATCCAGAGGCCTCTGAACAGTCAGGTTTTCTAGACTTTCTGTTCTGTTGAAGGCAGAATTGTCAGACGCATGCGCTTTNTAAAGGTTATCTGAAATAGGTGCAAGCTTCCAAAATCCAGAGGCCTCTGAACAGTCAGGTTTTCTAGACTTTCTGTTCTGTTGAAGGCAGAATGGTCAGACGCATGCGCTTTCTTTTTTACCTTTGGTAGAACTCCTTACAAAATATTTGTTTTCACCATAGACCACTTTGTGCTGAGGAAAGGAATTGCATTTTTAACAAATCATACTTTCAGAATGTGTTCATGGGATAGATACTGGAACAGCGAGCTCTGAAACTGGAGTTGTGTTTTGTCGGAGGGAAGTGCTGCTGAACTGCAGTATCTGTCCTGTTAGTAGGAATCATTCATACTATCTGATTGACTTAATAATGTTATCTGTTGAAGTGCTTCAGAAACAAGAGGGGGAGAAGGCAGCTGAGAAAAGGTGAGGTGAGCAATCTCTCAACCCTGTTACTGCTCTCTTAACTACCAATTAATCTGCCTGAGCGTTCTCAAGAGAGCTGTGCGCAGGAGTAAACCGAGTTCCTGTCTGGTGCTAAATGGATGAGCGCTTAATACCCTCTTTGCATTCAAGACCTGCACAGTGTCCAGGTTAAATATTGCAGATAAATATTTAGATTATGCTGCTACTTTCTAAAATAGTTTACTGCTAACCACAAGGGTCTGCCTGAGCTGAGAACACATTTCGCTGAAGTGCTGCTCACCCTCCAGCTGCTGGTGTAATGCATTGTGATTCCCTGGAATGAGCATCCCGCTTCTCTGTGCAACTCGGTAAATGTGGGGTTTTTCTGTGCAAGAGGGGAAGCTGCAGAATACTGCGAGACCAGGGGGTGTCAGGTGTTACGTTCTTGGTGTTACACCTCTTGTCATGAGAAGCATCTATCACAACCTAGGCAGAGCGTATGCATCCTCTGCTGAGTTCAGAAGTATCTTATACATTTATCTCTACAATTCTTATAATAAAATAATTTCATACACTATGCATATAACAAAACTTTACTTGTGAGGAGTTCGTCCACTATCTTGAGAACAGAAAAAAAAATCATATTTGTTCGTCTCATCCATCTATATCTGCAGACACATATGTGCGTGCATATACATGTGTGTACATCAGTTTAACTTTTTGTATCAAAGTTCTTTGAGGAAAATCAGTTTACTTCCATTAATAACTTTTTTGTAAAGTACAGTTCAGTAGAACTAATCATAGCTCTTGCTCTTCTCTTTGGAAGGACATCTCTTACGGAACGCTACTCAAAGTACTAAAATAACGCAGGTGACACATGTTTAATGGAAATTCATCAGCTAAAATAGAAGATACAGTTCCTTCAGGTGCCTGAGTTTCTGCAGATCACATAACGGACCCCCTCACTCCACTTACATGTTAGTACACTTTATCCAGATATAAAGTGGATGGATTCTCTACATGCTGGAGTAACATCTCTTTGCTTGGGTAGTGGAGCACTCCCTGCTTTACCTCTTGGAATGAATGTGCCAGGCTCAGGGCTGAACCTGCAGGAATTCTGCTTGTCGTGAAAGAGTGATACCCGTAAGTTGAGAAACCTGCGGAGCGGAAAAGTCAGGAGTGTCTTCAACTCTCTCTCTCTCTCTTTCTCTCTCTCTCTCTTTCTCTCTCTCTCTCTCTCTCTCTCTGAATAGGTAGTGTTACCAAGTAACCACACAAACTGGTTTTGAACTCAGATTTATAAACGTTCAGGATTTCAATAACTTTTTGCCGAAACAGTTTTGGTGGTACAGTCCTCTCCTATTTAAACAGAATTATATGCGGACTGGCACTTCTTACTTGTATAGCTTATTCTACATATATAAAGTAAATTCTAAGGTACAGCCTGTATAACGTTCTGGTCTATGACATAAACAGGGCGTTCTTTTCCTACTATGTCACTGTTGTTGAAATGGTGCAAATTTGCGTACAGTTAAGTTCCTAAGTGCACTTTCATTTGAAATGGTGGTGTTTGGGGTTTTGTCTGCCTTTTTTTGGTGCAGCACAGCACGGCATGATCCTGGCCTCGCTCTCCCAGAGCTCTGTGACACAGACAGCAAATACCTTTGAGGGCCATCCAAATGACTGCTGGTGTTCCTCAGGAAGGTTTTCTTACAGGGTGTTTGTGTCAGCTGATGCAGCCGCTTTGGGATTCTGTCTTCGTCCCTGAGGTGCCAGGGAGAACCTTTGTTCCAAGGGGCAACTGTGGTGCAGAGAACCCTTTGTGTAAGAACAAAGGAGTATTGTATTGGGGTGAGCCGTGAAAGGGAGGAGAGGGGGCCGAAGGGTTTCTTTCGGAGGCACTGCAGATATATGTATCAATAGCAACATTTTCCCCATAGATCTCTGCCTGTGACATGAGTTCTGTGTGGGAGCTGAGCAGGGGATAAGATCTCTTTTTATTTTGTGTAAATTGTCAGTGATAAATATTTGATACGATTTTCTTAATTAAAACATGGTGCTGCTTGTATTTTTTTTATAGCCTAAAGCAAAAAGCCTGGCAGTAGGCTGGACTATGACGGTAGAATTATTCCTACATACTTAAAGTAACTAACAGCTTGCGTCTTACTAATTTAATGCTAGAAGAGTGGCCCCGGTTATGGCAAACTATAACGAAAGCTCATGGCTGGCAAGGACAAAAGTCCAAGAAATGTAGAAGATAAAGTCTGGCAGACGTAACGGGTATTGCTTCCAAATTTTAGTAAAATATGCCTTTAGCATAAACAATACGCGGGCCATACCCAAAACACATACTGTAACGGAGACTGTGATAGTTTTAAGATAGAGCAAAACAGAAGCAGGCATTTTTGGCTCACACCTGCAGTAGATCATTCACACCATCTCTCCTCCCCACAGAGGCAACAACAAAGAGGCAAATCCCATGCCTGCAACTGAACAGCCTCCTCCCAAACCTGCAACAGAAACACTGTAGATAGCAGGTTGGTATTTTCCTATCAGTCTCCAATACTCGCGTGGATCAACACTGTGCGTAAACATGAGCATCTCTTTACGCTTTTTCACCAAGCTATTGGCTTCGGTCCCATGCTAGCTGCTTCTCCTGTAGAAGAAAACCTTGCTACCTTCCAGGCGGGAGCAGCCCTGGCTCCGGGAGAGCCCATCTGATCCAACATCCTGCTGGCAGGAGAACGGGAAGCCAGCTCCCCTCTACCTTGCCTACAGGTTGCAGCATATTGCTACCCCTTCACAGTGCCAATGTTGTTCAACCTTCTCTGAGCTCATTCAGCTTGCTAGCCCTCCAGGAACGGCCTGCTTTTTCTCCTGGGTTTGTGAGTTGAATCAATGGAGAGGTGCCTGGTGACTGACAGAAGTGGCAGAGATGATGGCAAGGGACAGGAGGTCTGCTCAGCCGTTGCAGGGGATCACAGCGGAGGTGGGACTGGGGTTGTTTCCTGGTGGACCAGAAACGGCAAGTATTTCTGGGCTCTTCAGCTGCTTCACCTTGACCACTGCAGGAGACACCATCGCACCTATGCAGGAGGAAGTGGAAGGGTTCTCCAGGTTCTTCTTTTCATGTATAGCTGAGTGTAGTCGTTGAGTCCCAGGAAATGATTGTAGCTAAATTGGTCATTAAGGCTAATGAGTCCTGTTGGCTATGATTTAAGGCTACTGGTTTTTCCTTTTTGTTTTGAAATCACTTGAACAGAATAGATCTGTGTTCCTCAGCAGAGCTGCAGTGTGGGCATTCACAGCATGCTGTGGTACTTCATCTGGGGACATTCATTACTAGGCCCCCCTGGAAGCAGTTTTATGAGGAGGCTTGGGCGGCAGCATCCTTACGTCCTGCTGGTGGTTTGCTTGGATAAAGACAGTTGGCGTTGTTCGTGCCAAGTGTGGGCGAGAAAGCAGCTGGGTTGACCGTGGTGAAGGTGGGAGTGAGATAAAATGGGAGGCCAAGGCAGGCTTGTAACAAGAAGGGGTATCTGGATTGCTGAACTGTGAGTCTTGAACTTGATTAAATAGCAAAGGGAGAAGGAGGATGCCGTGAAAGGATTTGGTGTCAGAACAGGAAATCAAGGAGTCTGTAGGGTTTTTTGGTTTTTGTTTTGTTGTTTTTCCAGCAGCAGATATCAAAGTGATATGAAGTGCTGGCTTGTTTGGCTGTAACCATAACTGTGCATAGTAAGTCCTGCTGTGCGGGATGGATTTTTGTAAGGTCCAACTTGCAAAACAAAAGGCTGAAATTCTTTGAGTGGAAGTTCAATGAAACGACTCAAACAAATACAGCCTTGTCTCGAGTTATAACCACCAGCTTATTAATGAGTTAACTTCTACTCTCTGAAAATAACTGTTCCGATTGTTCCCATTGTCCCGTTTTCGGCAGTGGAACAGCGAGTGGCTGTGATGGAAATGCTCCGGGGGCTGAAGGGGGTTGTTTCTCACCTCATTGTCAGCCATTGGCTTCGGCCACTCCGTTTCCCTCACTGCANTACAGCCTTGTCTCGAGTTATAACCACCAGCTTATTAATGAGTTAACTTCTACTCTCTGAAAATAACTGTTCCGATTGTTCCCATTGTCCCGTTTTCGGCAGTGGAACAGCGAGTGGCTGTGATGGAAATGCTCCGGGGGCTGAAGGGGGTTGTTTCTCACCTCGTTGTCAGCCATTGGCTTCGGCCACTCCATTCCCCTCACTGCGCTGGCTTGCTGTGTGTTTCCATTTTAACTGGTTTATAAATACCATTGTCTGGATCCAAGAAAAATTGGCGGTCGTGAGCTTGGCCTAGCAGAGCTCTGGGCTCTGTGTCCAAAAACACTGCTTTCCACTCCCAGCACTTATTGGTGATAGCATCTGCGGCAAATTACCCGTGAATACTTTAATGGTCTTGTCTCCGATTCTGCTGGCCTTGGAGGCAAAACTCATCCTGTGGCAGTGCGGGGAGCCTCAGCACTGGCAGGCGAGCAGGGAAGGCAGANACTCCATTCCCCTCACTGCGCTGGCTTGCTGTGTGTTTCCATTTTAACTGGTTTATAAATACCATTGTCTGGATCCAAGAAAAATTGGCGGTCGTGAGCTTGGCCTAGCAGAGCTCTGGGCTCTGTGTCCAAAAACACTGCTTTCCACTCCCAGCACTTATTGGTGATAGCATCTGCGGCAAATTACCCGTGAATACTTTAATGGTCTTGTCTCTGATTCTGCTGGCCTTGGAGGCAAAACTCATCCTGTGGCAGTGTGGGGAGCCTCAGCCCTGGCAGGCGAGCAGGGAAGGCAGGGGCCAGCACGGACCCGTGCAGGGAAGGGTTGCTGCCTGGCTGCTGTGTTCTCCTGGGAAGTTCTCTGCAGGCTGCCTCTGAAAAGAGACGAATCCCTGTGTCTTCCTCCTGTGCAGCAATGTGGGCTTCCCCTGCTGATGAAAACGCTTGCCTCAGGCAGCCATCAAGGCCCCTGGGTGCTCTGGGGTGTCCTCATCTGGTGGCATTTCCCCGGCAGGATATTGCTCCCTCTTGCTCTGTTTGGTCCCGTTGGTGTTGAGATGTCGCACAGGGCGTAATGGAGGCAGAAAAGATGGTAAAGCAGACTGACTGTTTATCCCTACGCTTCAGCACAAGGTAGCATTGATGCTCTGAGTTGAGAGTATCTCTTCCCTGCATGAAGCTGGGATCCCTTGGGGCTGGAGGACACAAATTTTGCATGGCTGACGTAACTGCGCCGCCTCAAAGGTGCTGCTCAAACTGCCTGTCCCCAGAAGGGTTTCATCCTAAGCTCCCACGGGTGAATGTCTGCCGAGGGCAGGGGAGCGCTGAGGCGACTCTGCATCCAGCAATGCTACTCTGTGGCCTCAAAATCAGGAGGCAATTACCTTTGATTCACCCCCTTTTTTTTTAACCTTCACTGGCAAGAATTTATCACGTTGTGGTGTTGTCTGGTATGTCTGTGGTTTGTTAAGCATGGGACAGCATCATTAATGGATTAAATTGATCATCTCTCCATGGCCCCACGATGGCCTGCAGTGGTGGTGGGGACTGCCTGTAACAACAGGAGCCCATCGTGGGGGCAGCTGCTGCCGGGTAGGGTGGGCTGGCCTCAGCAGTCTTGAACTTGGCAGTCGTTAGCATCACTGACAGGTGGTCTCTAGCTGGGTCCCAGCGATCTGCCCGCACCTTTTGCCTGCGTATCCTCGGAGGTGGGCGGTTTGGGGAGTGAAGGACTGCGCTTGCTGTAATGCTTTGTACGAAGCTAACGAACTAGTTTGCATAAATACTACAAATAAATACTCTTACAGTGCTTGCAGTAGTTACCCATTTCTTGTCCATTAACTTGGATTTATCCGCGCTCTGTTTCACTGCGTAGGGTTGCTGCCTTTGATGGTGAGCGGAACGTCGCCTTGCGATGAGTTACTGGAGCCTGGATAAGAAAAACTGTCTGCAGTACTGCAGGCACTTCTTGGTGGACAACGGTGCCTTTCACGGTAAGTTACAAGTTAGCATAAGTTACAAGTTAGCGTGTATTTTGGGCCTCTTGTGTTTCCTGCCCTCAGATGCAACTGCCATTTCCGAGCTGTGCAGGGGTGTCTGTTGGTAAGGCCATTCCTGGGGCCCGTTAGCTGTCACTCTGGCCGTGCCTCCCCCGTTCTTGAAGCGGGTGCAGAGGGCAGAGCCACTTTGAGTTCAGATGGCGATTGCCTGTCGGGATGAAGTGGATTGGTTGCCTTACGCTTAAATGTTTCCTCCCGAGGCGTTCCTAGAACGGCTCCAGCCAAATCTGCACGTGTGCATCTCGAGCTCTGAGCAAAAGAGGAGCTGGAAGTGTCAGGAAGAGCTTGACTTCCAAGTATTGAGCAGACAGTTGTGCAAGGAGATGCCTAGTAGTGATCCTTAATTCGTCCCCTATCAACCTTCACAGCCTCTCACTGTTACAGATGACACGCTATGATCATTCTGCTGTTGAAGTATGCTTCCAATAGCAAAGCCAGGAAATACTCTGAAGACATTTTGATATAAATACTTCCTTTTCAGGACCTCTTTTTGTATGCTCGATACATCAACAGAACTAGAGAGCGCGTGTGTTCCCTGTGCAGGTTTCTCTCCCGTTGCTGGGTAGCTTTAACCGTGCTCCTGCAGTGGGTGAGGGCCCACTGGGATTCCGGAGCCGTCCCTGCTGGCAATAGACTCCTGCAGCTCCAGTCTAATAGGGCAGCTGGGCCCCTACCTGTCCTCCTGGGGGAGTGGCTGCCTACTGCTGTTTCTGAGGGCCCAGATTTTGTATTCCTCTTGAACTCGGTGATTTAAAACCTGTCACTTTAGGGCAGGTTTGTGGTACTATTCATAACAGCAGGATGGAATGCCCGGAAATTAAAGATAGAAATACTAATCTTTTTCAAAAGCAAAGGTAATTTTTTTCCCTAAAGGACCTACATCTCCGTTTTCACTGTGTTTGTCAGGAAGCTGGGGAAGATTGCAGCTCACAGACCTATAATGCGACCCATTGTACGCCAAACTGTATCTGCGTTTTTGTCACTGTGGTTATGTCGCTGTCGATGAAGCTAATGGTTTGGTGGGAGAATTAATCATTCATCAATTTGTGCATCTTAAGGAAACCCTGTGCAGAGAGAACATCATTTTCCCCTGCACTGCTTTTTCTTGCCCATAGGCAGTGCTAGTTCTGCGTGGGACACCAGAAGAATGTTAATAACTTTTCTGTAAGTCAGTCTGACAGTGGCATTGTCATATTAACTCATCTGTGCGCTACATCTGGGACATATGTCACGGGGAAGGTGGTTCTCCAATCTGTCCTTGGTGAACCCGTCGTCTCCAGGCACAACTGTTCTACTTCTCAAATGAAACTGAGATTTATTCCTGGGATTTATCTGGCCGCTCATGCAGTCCCACTGATTTTGATGGGATCGTGTTCATTCAGAGTTCTCTCTGACACTGTGGAAGGAGAGAGTTGTCTTCGCCTAGGTCGCCCTTCGCTGAGCCTGAGTACTCCTGCAGTGTTTTGGTAAATGCCCTTTAATCACACTTCTCCAGGCAACAGTCTGCTCTCTAGCATGAGTGTATAATTGGAGTGGCTATGTTTTTGGATGTGTTTTTGCAGTTTTGCTATTCCAGATCAAGCAAAAGAAAAGTCTGGTCCCTAGTCTGCGACTTGAGGCAGTATTTTATCATGGAGCAGCATGATGTCTTTATCCTGCTAATGGTGCGAAGGCCGGATAACCCATGAACAGCTATTAAGTGATGAGTCTGCCAAGTGATAATCGTTTAAAGCAGAAGACATAATTAGCAGGAATCCTAAACCAGAAAGATTCTATGGCTTATTTTATTTGTCTTTCATTCGCGGCCAGACGGGATTAACTATTTTTCCCTGACAGAATCCAACCTCAGCAAGACATTGCAGTGACAGTTACTTTCATTCTGAATATATGGAGGGAGCTGAAGTCCCTGCTGGACAGTAACAGAGGTGGCAGTTCCCAACAGCATGACGTAAGGAGACGTGCGTGTGTCCCCAGGAATTAGCATGTTGCTCCTGACACTTGAGAGAAGTTGGTTTCCTATGGGACTGTGCTGATGCTGACAAAAGGGTTGATGGAGCTTTTTAAGGATTTGCTTTATACCAGCGAGCCTTCTGATCCTGTAGGTCCTGACAAAGGGCAGTGGGACGGGTCAGGGTGAGCCGGCTGGGTGCTCGCCCCTGTTCCGGATGGCAGCCTTGTCGTTAAGATTGACCCATCCTTCTTGCCTCTCTTGGAGAGACCAGGTGGGCCTGAGCAGTGAACTTTGGGCTTTGCGTGACTAAGTGAGTGCCAAACGACTAAGTTGGCAGTTACCTGTGTCCGAGACCATATTTTCTCCGACGGATGTAAAGAAATTGTACTTGTTTAAAACTTTTTTTACACCACTGGCGAAATTAGGAAAGAAAATCTAATATGAACTCTACATGGGAAGGGTACTATCTGTTAGCAGGGAAGGTACTGTGATCCAACCTCTTGCGGTTTGCTGTCATTTCAGTGTTTGGATTGTATGTGTCCAGCTCTAGTGTCTATTAATTCTAATTTATGCAGTGTTTTCATGACTTTTTTGTAGCTATTACTATTATAGTTTCATATTCTGCCACTGAGAGCATGGCTCTTCAGGGAGCAAGCACACAGAGCTGTTGATTAGCTTATTTTTCTACATTTATGAATGTTAATATTCTGTAATCATTAAACAGAAGGAAGCTGTGACGTGTATAGCAAACAGATGATTTCATCTCAGCAGTGCTGAAAGTAGCTGTTCATACTTATTAGAGTCAGTTACTTATGCCAACTATCTTTTCTTCTTCTCTCAGAAATACAAACCTCTTGTTTAAATTGTGTTTCCATAATTGTAATTAATTCTCACTCTTAGTTTCTAATTTTATCTTCCGGCCTTTCCACCTCTTTCCAGACCTGTGTCAATGGGGACTTGACCGCTAATGGGATGATGTCATGTTAATTCAGTCTTGCTCATATTATCTAAACTGCAGTCTTTCGTTCAGAGCAGAGCACTAATTCAGTTGTATCGGGCTTGCCTGGAAGGTCACATTACAGTGGCATGGTTATTATCTGTAATTGAACCTGTAATCTCGAAGAACTGTTGCACCTCAGGTGCAACCCAGCCAGATAAAAATATCCCACTGCATCAGTTGGTGTTCTTGAAAAGCATGGGAACGTCTTTATCTGAAGAGATTTCAGGACTGGAAGCATCTACAGAGGCACACAGTATGAACTTTGCTCAACTCTGTTTGTCTTTTGTGTTTCCTTCATACCCTTTGGGACATGCATGGCTTTAAGGACATGAGTGGATGGCATTCCATTTGTTCACCTCCGGCTGAGGTGTTTAAATGCAAGAAACTTCTGTGGACTGCGTAAATAACAATGCTGAAGCACTGTGTTTATTTGGAGTAGTTTAAACTCTTGTTTTCTGTGTAAAAAAAAAAAAAAAAAAAAAACAACCCAAAAAAA
>VZSC01013713.1:0-81307 GCA_013398225.1 Steatornis caripensis | reverse complement strand
AAAAAAAAAAAAAAAAAAAAAAAAAAACAAACCCAAAAAAAACCCAACCCAAAGGCAAAAAACCTCCCCCCAAAACAAAAAAACCCCAAAGCTAACCAGCCACCACCACCAAAAAAAACCAAAACAACCCCAAAAAATCCAACCAAAGGGGGGGGGAAAAACCCCCAGCTTCGAGCAGAAACAGCCAAATGAGTCTGCAGCACTGCAGGTATAACCTGTTGGTGTGCACGGGGCCTCTGCGTGAATGTCCAAGGACCTCACTTGGAAGACAAGCAGTGAACGCTTCTGCCCCAGAGTGGGAGACCGTCAGCTGCGATGGATGATATAGTGGAGGACAAAACATACGAGATAAGCAAGGTGCTGTCCTCCTGTTGCTGCGTGTGATGCATTAGTTGAAGACAGATGCAACTTTGAGTGTCGTGGAGTAAGATGAAGGTGTTAGTGCTGCAAGGCTCAGCCTAATGCAGTTCTGGTCGGCAGTATTCGAGCAAGGGAAGCTCGGGAACAGGCGGAGAAAAGGACTACAGAAGTGGAGACGAGATGAGTCTGGTTTGTTTAGCTTGGAAGATCAAAGATTGAGAGGGGATGTGACTGCTGACTACAAACGTGTTGTGAAGGGAAAGCTCAGGAAAGAAAAGGCTTATTTGAACTGATAGGGAAAGGTGGCACAAGAGCAAACTGGAAATTGTCTGTGAGCATATAAATAGACAGAAGAAAAACTAGTGTACTTTGAGGTGGAGACTGGTTAAGTTTTGGAAAAATTGTTAAAGTATTCTATCTGTGCTCTTGCTCAGAAGTTGTAAATGTAATTAGTAGCATGCAATATGTTCACTAATGTGACTATAAGGCCGGAGAACTATTTAAGTAGTCCCGATTCAATTCCCGTGCAGAGCGAACAACAAATACAAACAGCAGTGTTTCCATTCTGTTCTGGGAAACACTGCTGTACACAGATCAGGCTGCTCCCTACCGCATTATCATGATGCTTTGAGACACTTCCGTGTTGGTAGGCAAGAAAAAGTATTGATGCACAACTGTGCACGTTTCCACAGCGCTTTAACTGGTCGTCTTTGAGTAATGACTGAACATTCATACGTGCAGTGCTGAAGTACTATACGCATCGAAGTTGCCTAAAAATTTCTCATAATTTTATAATTTTATTAGGAAATGCTGGTAATAGCTGCACTTGTAGGATACTAAAATTCTTATCTGTTTTTGTCTGAAATTTTTGGTTACAGAAGTGGAGGTTACTGCTGTGTCTTGTACGCTAGGGAGTCTCATCTGCCTAGAAGCAAAAACGTCAGTTTTCTTCAGTAACAGCGACACACAGCACTGTGTGTGCACACAGAGAATAACAAACTGAAGACAGATCTGGGTTTAAGCTATTTTAGCACTTTCTGTAGAGTAGAGCAGATAAGCAATTACGGTGTTCGGAATAGCCCTGAGGACGTGACGAACCCACTTTCTTTTCCTTCCTGTTGCAAATAGTGCCAAAATACAAAGTGCATCATGCCTCTAGGCTGGGAAAAAGACTTTTTGAAATTTTCTCTGGGTTTTCAAGCTGTAAATGTGGATCGTATTTTGTTTGTTTGCTGGCAGTAACGATGTAGGAATGGCTGTGTTGCCAGACCAAACATCCATCTACTTTGCTAGCAGATGTTTGGGGCTAAAAGTATAAAGGGGGGGGAAAAAAACCCCAGTGTGTACGTAACAACGCTTCCTGTGGCACACGCTCCCGGTGCCTGTCCGTCAGCAGCATAAGTACTTCCCCAGCCAGAAGCTGCATCTAGGTAATCGCATTTACCAGCTTTGCAACCTGATAAGGATTTCTTTTTCCTGAAGTTTTTTGGAATTTGCTCATGCTTATGACTATCTGTGGGAATTAACTCCGAAATCTATGTTGTTTGGTGTAAACCTTCTGCTTGAAGGGCAGCAGTAATTTCACGCAGCCTTGCCACGTTCAGACTGTAATGGATGGAGCAGGTTTCGTTGCTCGATTCCCTCACCTTTGAAAGACCGTTGACTGGATGTGCTGAACTGAGGGCCAAGCCTGTAAAGTAGGTAGGTACTTCAGTCACGTCAGACGTTTTGGTAGCTTTGAATGTCTGCCTTCTAACGTCTTACTGAGGAAATGGGTGGAGAACATTGTGGTGATAACACTTTCTTCTGCCCCTGGGAAAGGGAGAGCGGCAAGAACGGGAACTTCATTCTGCACTTCAGTATTGAGGTCCTGAGCCATTGCAGCGCTGGTTTGGTACGGCGCTGCCGTGGATATCAGTACTCCCACTTACTTCAAATGGCCCTTTGAGATAGGCCACTCAAACATTTGTCTCGTGCTGGCACTAAGCAAACAATATTTTTCAGTAATTATTTTGCTGTCTGAAAGCGTTCAGTGAGCTGCCTGTCCCAGCCACCAGCGAGCTTGCAGGGGAAATTGCTGACTGCTGATTGGGATTCCTGCTTGTGCTCTTAGTCTTTTGTTTCAGGAATACCCAGCTCGTCCTTCTAAAGGTTCTTCCAAATTGCCTACTTAGCTACCTCCCAGGTTGAGGAGGAGGGGGGAGAGAGAGACAGAGACTTAGTCCAAGGCAATTGTTTATTTTGAGATTTCCCAAACGTAATGGATGCAATTGTGCACCACCTTTATTAGATGAACACCTACTGCTGTTACACAACCAGTCCTGGACAGCTTCACCAGAGATTGCTTGTGGCAGGTGTTATTGCAGTGTTTTTCCATTCATTTCTGTCTGAGAAGCTGAGCTTTTGTGCAAGTCCTTGTAGGATTTTTTTGCTTCAGTCGTCTTGCACTTTTGTGCCCAATAAATGGGAACATAAAATGCATTATGTTTTACTTCTTATACAGTAAGATGATCTATTTTGGTTATTAGAGCTCAAGAGTTTTGGGGGGACAATATTAAATCTTTGCCGAACTGCACATATACGTTAGGCTTGATGTTTGCTCATGGGCAATGCTTTATAATTAGCTCTGCTGAAGCCTCATGCAAGCCCTACGCTTGAGGCTACGGTACTGGAGATGCCAGATGTAGAGGGCAGAATTCAGGCTTATATCTTCATAGTCACCTTCAATTTAAGTTTTATAATGATGTTGGGGAAAGCAGGACAAGTTAATAGTGCAGTAATTTATATTTTAGCTTATATTCTGATTTGTGTAGCGAAATAGCCGCAATTCATTCCTTGAGACAACCAGATGTAACTGAAAATGTATGTGCAAGACAGGCATTGAAGAATTTATTTATTAAAGTTCATGTTGTAAAAGAAGTGCCTAAAATGCCTGAAGAAACTGCTTCCCGGTGCTTTGTTGCGTGGGTAGCTGCCTTTAGGAACCATGTGTCCGTTGCTACGTGCATCCTTTGGTGAAAGGAGGAGTTTCATATGTGGGATCTGTCTCCAGCCGGTGTATCGGGGCGGTTCAGTTCTAATGCCAAGGGGTTTTTCCCTTCCGTCTTTGTGGATTTGCCAGTTTTCCAAATTACTGTGCCTTCATTAATGACAAACGAGTAGAACTGGTAACCTGAAAAATGACAAGTTTTTCGTACAGCTAATATAAATTTTTATGCCTTACTAGCTGGCTTCTCATGAGAAGGTTGTATTACAGTTTAGGTCTAAGATTAAATTTGGATGATGAATATGAAGGTGTTTTTACCTTCTTATTTCATTATCTATTTACTGTAAGAGGCAGAAGTTCTCTCATCAGCTTTTCTTGGTCTTTAGCAGAAGTAGTCTTTGTACCGGTTTCTGGTTATTTTGACAGTGAAAAAAGGAAAAATCTGATGAGCCAGAAAATTAATATTCTTCTGATGCTGTAATTTCAAAATTATTGGTTAAATCATATTCTCACTTATTGGAAAATTAGTATTTTTGCAGTAGAACTTGCACTGTCATGTCGCTGTCCAGTAATCTAAGCCTTGTGAGATATGGCTTTAGTGTTCAAAAATCGGGCTTCCACTTCTGGCAATTTGGCAAAGGCTGACGCTTTTGGTAATGAATTTTCTTTCACTGTGAATGGGGATGCCGCAGTTGCCCGGTGTCGCGGGCAGTCTCAGATGCTGCTGGGCTGTGGGGAGGAAAGGCAATCTCCCCTGTCTCCGGGTGCGGGCAGGGCCGGTTCTGCGGTAGATCCCTTGCACCGCGGCCACTCAGCTCTGCCGAACGCAGGGCTGTTGGCTTTCCAAGGGGGTCTCTGCGTGAGCTCATGTGGGTACAGCCCTGCGCGGCCTCTCTGCATCCCATTCAACCTACAGCAGCAAGCATGAGGCAGGACTTTTACCCTGGAATTACTGGCTCATGTTCACATGGCATACAGGTTTATCTTCCCTGCTGTTCAAGGGAGTTTTTAGCTGGCTTTGTAGGCCAACAGACTTGAGCTGCATGGGGAGGAGAGGCCTGAGTGCCATGATTCCCGCAGCTGGCCGGCTGTCCTGTTGGTCATCCATTTTGCTGTGGGAATGTCAGCTGGTTATTCTGTGGGCTATTCGCTTGCACGGATGAGCTGGGAGTGCCTCAGTGGCAGGTTTAACGTATGTTTTCTTCCAGGGAGCTGGAAGATTGGTGTTGGTTTGGCAACTATACTCTCAGACAAGCCAGCACCATTTCGTCCCTCTGGCGTTGCTTTTGGCACAAAACAGGCCACGTTTCCCTCATCTCAGCCAGAAGCTGTGAGCTGAGCTACAGTGTAGTTCAAATGAAAGCATATCTGTGACTGTGCACGTAGAAGAGAAGAATTACAGCTTGCAGATATTACAAGAAAGCTTTGAGTCCCCTTTTTTAATGAAATGACAGGGATAGTGCTTTGGCACTGTCTGCTCTGTACCTGGAGGTACTTGCTGTCTTATCTCAAAATAATTCCAGTGGTTTAACGACAGAACTCTTTTTTGAACAGCTAATTAAGCTACTGTAAAATACTAGCCTGGGAGAGATGGATTTTTAGTGAATGTATATCTTTTTAATGAATCTTTGTGCTTTTTGTAGCTGAGACTGTCAAAAGCTATTGGTGAGATGAGGCGTGGAGGATGGTTCACGTGTTTCTTGAAACCAGCTTAAAAACTTGAAAACCCAGACTTTTAAGCATGTGAGGCATTGGCATAGAAAACGTGAGTAGGAAAAACAGGCGTACAAGTGAGTCCGTTACCTTTCCTGGCAAACCTTATCTTGGTATCGTGCGATACCTATGAAACTGCTGCGACTGCTGAAAATGTGTACTGCTGTCTTATGGTGATCAATGATGTTAGTCGAAAACTGGTAACAATAACAGTTTTACATTTGGAAAGCTTGCTTGTCACCATCAGCTCTGAGACTTAGAGAGAACTTTGCGTGCTGTGGCTCCGCAGAGCACTCGCAGCAGGAGCACTGTGATCCCTCTGAGAACAGGGGATGTAGTGAAAGCCCAGTGAGCTGGAAGGATGCCAGGGTTACTCACACCATCACTTTGTCATGGTGACTTTTTGTTTGGAAGTTGAATAAACCTACAAATATTTTCATAGCATTTGGTATATGTCTCCTGAATTACATAGAAGTCTTCATTTGTTTACTGTAATGTTCTTGCTAACCCGTATAGCATACTCTTTAATTTCTAAAGCCATATAGCATTTAAGTATTTCCATTTTTAAAATGAACCTTATTTTGACGACAAAATAATAAGGAATGTATTAATGATTGAGCAAGGTTCCTCACAGCGCAGCTTTGGTGTTAGAGATGCTTGTGTATAGCTCCTTTCATAATTAATAGAATGCTTGAGTGTGGCATGATTTGCGCTTAACACATTATCAAGTGCAATCTGATAGATCAGTAATTAAACTGTAGAGTGGTGACAGTTTATTCCTTGTTGAATTGCAACTGTAACACATCAATTCATTTGAATGTAGATGTATTGATAACTTATCTAGAGGCTTCAGAGTGATGACTTCATCCATTAATCGTGTGAACCAGTGGTGGGGTCATCATGTAGCTGTTCCACGTCCCTTGTTGGAATGGAGAACGAGTGGCACTTCTCTCTGCAAAGCACGGCTTCTGCCATGTCCTGCCATCCTCAGCTGAAAGCGTGGTGAGAACTGCAAACCTTGAGTGCAGCCAAGAACGATCCTACAGTGGGTTTGGGGAGCTGTTTCATTTTATAGGTTGCTACATATAGTCAATGTGTGTCTTGCAGTGTGCTGCGATCTGTCGTGATGTGTGGTGACTGCGGGAAGTCTTACTATTTGTGTTAGCAGCAGCTAAGAAAAAATGATTTCTCAGTAAGTAAGATGTGTCAACTCCACTTGTATCTTGCTTCCCGTCTCAGTCAAGTTCTACAGGCATGTAGAGCTATGGGGTTTTTTTAGGTGCATTTTTTTCTCTCCTCTCAGTCACGCTGTCTATAGTGTAACTTTTTCCTAGTATGTGCTAGACAAATTCTGTTGTCTTTTATTGCTGTCACAATCTGAGAATACAGCTGGGGATTGCTTTGGTGTGCTGATGTAAATGTCCCTGTGTAAAAGTCAGCAGCGTAGCGAAACAATTAGAAAATGCAATAAATCAAAGATGCAAAGCATTCTATATGGAGCCTGCTTTATTCCTGCCATGCTTTCCAGCACTGTGTCCCCTTGGGCTCCATCATAAGTAAGTGCAATTTATGTCAGTCTGAATGTTTCTGCCCGTTGTTCCACGCTGACTGTAAACCCACTGATTTCAGTAGCATTGAGTTGGCTTAAACAAACACAGTGTTTAGCCAGTAGCATGCTAATTTTTTATAGCTACTGGGAGAGTTAGCGCTCAGCATCTCGCAGGAGATGACTTGTTCTTACAAAACCAAATGCTCAGTGATGCGCAGACTAAACCATTTGCATGCTTTGTGCTCTAACTGGCCTGATCCTGCAGAATGACTGTTGCCCCTCGGGTTAGTGACAGAGACAGGAGGAAAGGGCACAAAACCTGGGGAAAAGGCGTGCGGACCACAGAGGTCCTCTCCTTCCACCTCGCAGAATCCCGTGGCTGTGGACGCTGAGAGTTACTTTGGAACGAGGGTGGTTTTTCTTTTCTGCATTCAGCCTGCGTCACACTCCCGTTCTTTAATTGAACTATGGTAATCTGTTCCTGACCGGCCTCCCTAGGTGCCAGCGGGATTTCCTTGCGCTTGCCTACAGAGCCGCTCTTCCCAGGCGTTACGCACGCTTAATGCCTGGAGCGTCTTGATCGCTGTGCTATGCATGCATGTCTCATACCAAAAGTAGTCGCTGCTCCTGCATTCCCGCAGCAGCAGCAGCAGCGCAGCACAGAGCAGATGCTTCCAGCTTCCCTCTCACGCTGTGCTTTTCGGTTTTGAAGAAAGTTGCCTAGTATTGTCCCTGGATTTGTGCTTTCCTGTCTCTGTGTTATGGATCGTGAAGATTTCGTCGTTCCTTGTAAAGAGCAGGGCTGGCAATGTTCTCCTGTACTTCTAAGGATTGCTTTCTCAATGTGTTATCTCTGGAGACGTGAAGATTAATGAGGCTCTCCTGCAGTGAGAATTTCCGTTCTACTTGCCAATAATGCACGAGTTACAAATTTAATGGCAGACCTTGAAGTGTATAAAAATTTAAGTCCAGAAAAAGGTAAGGATATTTGAGTTTGGAATTTCTGTAGGAAGAGCTTATGGCATTTCTGGAAGTGCTTGTAGAAAAATCAGTTAACTTTATCCTTATGATTGGCAAGTTACATACAATATTTATGTGGACATTGTTCGTGTGAAAAATGTGTGTGTGTATATGTATTTTCCTGATATTTAAGAGGAAAGCCTGGTGTTTTTGTATTGACTTGAAAATACATTTCTCTTTGAAAACATGTGGATTATATGTGAGATACTGCTCTTGTGATATGGACAAACTGCACTTGGGTCTTACCTTAAATTACTACAGATGTATTTGCCTTAAAAAACCATTTTTGACCTTTTCATCTATTGGTCATTTTGCTGTGGCATGGCTTTCTGTGGAAAATAGTGTCTGCTTTTTTTTTCTAGTAGCACTTACACATCATTTGTGTATCTGTTATACTATTTATGAAATTCTGATCCAACAGCGCTGGATGAGAAACATGTTGTCTCTTCAAGAATTGTAGGAGGATGATACAAAAAAGGAAGACATCTTGAATAACTTTCTTCAGTAACTTGTAGTTATAATGTCTGATTTTGTTCAGCTTAAGTCAGTGCTGGATGGAAAGTGGTAATTAGTTTAAGCCTCCAAGTGGATATAGAGTAAATGCTGTAGAGAGAAGGAGAAATCGTGGTAGATAAAGTTTATTTTTGTATTTTGCCCATCCTTACTGATGTTGGGTTATGTGCTTTTAAAGAAAAAAAACTACCAAGTACATTTAGCAAAGAGCTAGCTTGTCAAAATCTGGTGGTTCAGAAGACATTTTCTAACAAGATTATCTATAGTTTAAAAACAAACTAATTAAAATAAAGACACCAGAAGTCATGGGTTGTACTTTGAAATATTGTTTTGTCCCCTACAAAGCATGTAATAAATATTGAAGGGCAGTGTTTGGGATTGATATATACTGATTTTTTTCTCTGTATTTAGCATGGATTATTTTACTTGATAAATGTTTTTAACTAGAGAAAGTTACTGGAAATAGACACAGCTATTGTGTAAGAAATTGACGCTATGTAAGAAAGTAATTTATTTGTATATCCTCTCTGGGAAGGGCCTCCTGAGTGTGAGCTGGTACGCTACAGTTCCAAACGCTGTATTTTTATTTTGGAGGTTTCGGTTACACAAAACTCTACATTAAGCTTTGATGCATATGGTTAGGTGAAGGAGACCAGGTGTTACTCCATCTGCTTTCTGAGATGCAGAAGGTAATGGATATGTCCCCATTTAATAATTTACACTAACTAGCTTATTTGAAGGGGGTTTTTGGAACAGTCCTAGAAGAAAAGCATCAGGTTTAACTTCTGAAGCTTGTGTAAACGTGCATGTATGTGTAGATAAATACATTTCATACCAAAGTACTCAGTTGATGGTGAAATTCTGCTTGAGGTCACTTTGCAGTCCCTTTCCTTGGCCAGATATAATAGCAACTGCCCAATTTCTGTTTGTCTTTTTCAGTTAGTAGCACCGCCATTTCTCTGTCTGGTGGAGGCAGTTAAAGGATGCAGAAGCAACGCGTACAACTCGGTATCCCTTGCATTCAGGTTTGGCCACTTTGGTGGCGTTGCAGCAGTGTGTGTGCGGTCACGGCTGGGCTCCCGGGGTGCTCCCCGACGCAGGAGAGGTGACACAGCGCTGTGCAAGCATGGACTTTGGACGTTGTGTTTTGTAGGCATGAACATATTTATGTGCTTGGATGATGGAAGAAGGCAGAGCGCCTTGTCTCCCCTTTGTTCAGGTTAGCCTGCCCGCACTGATACCAGTAACAGCAGGATTGCACCCCTCACACGATTTACTCGCGTAAGAGTGCTGGTGTGATGGTGCCTGGATGAAGGGATAACTGAACAAGCGGGTGCTGGGTGTGCTGTCGCTTGCCAACTGTCCGACTGCTCCGCAATGAGCGCTTACAGGAAGCAGCAGCTCCGCGCCTGCCAGCGGTTCGGCTGTAAGTTCGTTTGTGAGTGCTGACCGCTGCGAATGGGAAACGTGCTTGTGCTCAGAGAGGTGTCGGCAGTGGGATGTTAGCGGGCATGGCACGGGCGGAGTGGTAGAGGCTTCCCTTAGTTATTGGTCTGGGTCTTTGGCTGACGGGTTGTGGTACCTGGTAATTATCTTGTTACTGCGTTAGCAGAACACTAGGGTTGCAGTCGGAACAGCTAAGCAGAGAAACAGTGGTGAACTACAGCATGTTTCACAGCAGTCTTTAAGGTCATTATTAGTGCTGCTTCGAGACTCTTGTATCTTTACATCTATCCAAGTACCTGTAAAACAAGTATTAAGTATAGACTCTTGAATAGTAAGTGATACGTAAAGGAATTGGCTGAGAACGGCATACTGTTCTGAGTGGATATGGAAGGCATCGACCTCCTCCTGTGAAGAACTCGGTCTTCCACAGGTGTAATTCCAATGATAGCTTAAATCTGCCACAGCACATCACTCACAATAAATTAGTATATGCCCACGGCAGTTTTGAAAGGTTTAAAACCTCTGGGTGGTTTGGAATGTTCTGAGGATGTCACCCTGCGTGAAGGGAAATGCCTTGCCTGCCAACCGGAAAGGAGTGCTGCAGTGGTGTGGCACCGGGGAGGTTTCAGAGGATGCTGGAGCTGGATGCTGAATGCTGGTGGCTCCATGAGAGGTACCTGGTCTGCTTCTGCAGAGCGAAGGGTGCAGTAGACCAACTGGTAACTAGGTTATATGCTTGTTAACTACTCTTGTTTCAATAAAATCTACAGAATGCCATCATCGTGTGAAACTGAAAAGGCTCTTGAAGTTTGCTGAAGAACTGTACCTTTGTGAAACTGTGGCATAACCTTAAAACTCTTAAAGTAACTCTTTCACTGCTTTGATGAAGATTAAAATGGCCAAATGCTGTGTTGGGATCAATGTTAATGGTGTGGGTGTCGTGGCATGCAGTGGGTTGGTGAAGGGAACTTGCTGAAAGAAACCTGCAGAGCTTTTTCCATCTCTGAGCTTATCTAAAAGAGGAAATGTGTGTTATTTTTCCTCTTTACCATACATTTTGAAGTAGTCCCTTAAGAAGTTTATGTCTTAGAGGACAGCCTGTTAGTATGCAGGCAGCATTTTGTGCCAGTGTGTATGCTTCTTAGATGACTGAAATTAAAGTTATGGGAAACCATAAGCTGGCTTTTTTAATACAAGTGACAGGAAACCCAGTTGCAGGCGAGGAAATTTGTGCCTGTTCCACGTCAGGTTATTGGTATCCTCAGAGTGTAACTGATAACTGGTTTGGAGGCGTTTTCACGTGTTACCAATAGAAACATTGATCAGCATGGAACTCGGATGCACAAAACATCATTATTTTCTGTAATAAAATTACTTTGGTGTTTGAGACTGTCAATTCATTGTTTGTCCGTAGATGACTCAGTCAGTGACTTGCACCGAGGTAATTTGAGAGCAGAGTAGACAAACATGTTTCTGTAGCAAAAGGGCTGTTTCTGAGGAGTGTGAATAAATTAGTTCATATCATCAGTTGCACTGTAGTCTTCATTCATTACTTTTAAAGGTTAATGAACTCCACCTTCAGTTCTGTTCCGCTTTTCCCCCTCCTGCTCTCTAATGGAGCCCCAGATGTGGATTTATTTGGCAGCCTGAAGGGGAAGCAATGCTCCTTGCAGCCCAGCTGCTGTCACAGCCCTTCACGACGAGTGTGCTCCAGGTCCTGGGGACTCCATCCCTCTTCCACCCACTTCATCCTGCAGCTACAGCTGCTATTGTGCCCTGTGATTTATTCCCCTTGCCAGGTTGTGATGCTGTACAGGTGCCAAGCGTGCTGATAAATTTGCAGACATCAGAATTCCCTGTTTGCGCTGGAGCTGGGACAGTTTCTGCTCTGCATGTCTCCTGTGTGGGGACAGGAGCAAGCCTTATGAAGGGGATTCTAGTGGGTTTTTTATAGTTTTTCTTTTGCTGGAGAAGTTAAGGAGGGGGTGAGATAAAAAGGCATGGCATATTTTTTGGGTGGGAATGAGGGATCTGACCCAGCTCAATATGTTGCGATGGGACATTGTATTTCATTGAAGTCCTGGGTAGTACGTAAAGGATCGAGGTACCGGGATGATGTTTAATGCGGTACAACAAAGGCAGGCTTAGAACAAGACATGCTTGCTTCTCAGGCATATGATCCTTCTTTATGTACTTGGTGATTTTTAGAGGGTGGACGTGGGATTCTGAAAGAGCTTGTGGCTTGCTGTTTTGCACTGAGCTCTGCATCCGGAGGCATAGCTCCTGGGGCGCCTTTCAGACTGTCCGGTATCGGTTGCTGTTGGGCCCCAAAGGAGCTCCTGTCTTAGCAGTGCTGAGGAGCTGTGCACAGGTGACTCAGCGGAGCGCCTCTGAGTTACTGCCATCCTTTCTGGTGCCTGAGCAAAAGCTTGCCTAGCTAAGGGGAGACCCTAGGGTTTCCTTTGGAGACATGGCCACAGACCCACAGAACAACATCTCATGAGTGGTTACGGCAGCGTGAGGATGCTGCCCAAGAAGTCAAATACCTCTGCCGTTTGCTTGTCCTGAAATCTGCTACTGAGGCCGCCACAGCAGCACGTACAGACCTGTCCGCTCCTCCTCCCTGTTGGCAGGTGTAGTGGAAACTATCCTCCTCCATTTCTTCTTGTCTGCCGCCGCTTCCGCTTGCGTTATGGTGTGGTAACCGAGCGCCGTGCCCTCCCTGCTGAGGGATCCTCACGCAACAACGAGGATTAGGAAGTGCAAGCTTGTTAACTGTGTTTGCTTAATAAATCTACATTCCTTGTTCACTCTATTGATGTGACAATGTGTTTTGGCTGTCGGCCATGTCTGTGGTAAGCAATTGTGCTTTTCAGTGTTGCTTAAGACTATGGAATTAGTTCTTTATGGAAAACCTGTAGTCCTCAGTCATGCTGGGTTGCAGTGGCACCAGAAGGCTCAAAATGAGCAGCTTTTTTTTTTTTTGGTGCAATCTATTTCTGAAGGATGAAGAGGAGGTTTCAGAGATATTTATTGTATTTCAGGAACCAGTAGCAATAATGTTCCCCCGTAAGCTGCCGCAGAGGTGGTCTCTTGCCTCTGTGTTGGTAGGTGGTACCCTGTCAAAGGTGCTGTTTTATGGATGAGAGTTAGAGCTGGGGTCCCGAAGCCTCGTGACTGCTCAGGAGCTCGGGGTGCTTCAGCAGTGTAAGCGTCGAGCAGTTCTGCAGAGAAGCTGCGCCTGCTGAATGATCTGTTCATCAGCTGCTTTCCGAAGTGCTGCTTGAATGAAACCTAGGCCAATTTCTTGAAGACAACACTTAGAAGTCCGCTGAGGTAGCAGAAGCAAGGTATCTTTGAGCAGAGATGGAAAACATGCATTATTCATTGTATCTGGGGGCTGCTTGCTCAGATTTCAGTTGCTATGCGGAAGTGTAGATCTCAAAGGGGATCACAGGCCCTGTAAATAAGGCCCTGTCCTAGCAAGTGGTATTCCACATTGCACAGTATGTTGTAAAAGACAGTCTCACCGTAGGAACAAAACTTATGATTAAAGATTGTTAAAACTCTTTTGGGATTTTACTGTAGTGCCAGGTCTCTCTTTTGATGCTTCTGGTTCCTTTCTGGTCTCTAAGCGCAAAAGAGGAGGGGGCCTTGCTCTGGGAGAGGACTCTGGGTGCTCCCAGGGCAAGAATTATTGTCAAGGATCAGCTGTGGAGAAGGCTTAGAGCAAAAACTTTTCACTTGTCATGTGAGAGCAAGATCAGTTATGCTATCATCCTAGAAGCGTTAAGCCAGCAATCTCAACATGGTGGGCGGAAACAGCAGTTGCTGTGAAATATGTATTACTCATGAACGTGACCTGTGGGACTTACTGCTCCCAAGTTTCGGGTTTTTGCTTTCTTTGTTTGCTTGGGGGTTTTTTAATGAGAAAAAGACACCACCAGCCAGTTTGCAGACCTACAAAGAGTTAAAACTATGCTGATAGATTCCCCCCTTACCCTCCCAGTATGTTTTTGTTCTTAAGCTTCACTCCTTTTTTTATTTGCATATTATTTAGTGAATCTACAAGCATGAGCTGTTTTTCAGATTTAAGGGCTTCCATTGATTGCAGGCCATTCACAATTGTTTTGAGTAGCCCCAGTTTGCATTTTGCTGGTTACTTGTTTTGATTCTCTAGGTTGTCAAGGCCTGAAATGAAAGACCTGCGCTGTTTTCAGCTGGGCCTCGCAAGGACCAGCACAGGCCTTTGGTGTGTCTGATGGTTATGTGTGGCTTCTGTCAGGGTTTCTTGAGATTTGCGGAAGTGTGAGAGATTGTCCGTCTCATGTCCGAGGACTTCACAGAGATTATGATTAAATCCACCGTAAGAAGCTTAATGTAAAATTCTGTGAGAGATTGGAAGAGTTGTTGCAAAGCCAATTAAAATCTGGCATAAAATATAAGAAGTGGCTATTAAAAATGGTCCTGACTGGGGCTGCGCATTCCCCCAGACCTGCCTGTGTGACCTCTGCTCTCCTGGCTGTTTGGCTGTTACGTAACAAAACAACAATCAGCAATTTGGTGACCTTAGTGGTAAGCTGTGTGGTGTGCTGGATGTTCATGCTCGTCTATGGGATTTAGAGAAAATGTCCTCTCTGGGGCATGGGGCAGCGAGTAAATGGCTTTTAACGGCATTAGTGTGAAGGCAAACCTTACAACATGCTCATCGTGACATGAATAAATGACTGCAAAATAGGGTGGTGAGAAGAGTTCAGACAACTGAGAATGCCCTTTGTGATCGCATCCAGAGTATCTTCACTACTTGAATCATGATAGTTCAATTGTGTGCTGTTCTGTTTCGAGGGGTTGTGTGCTTTTTTCTTGGCATGTTTTTCAGTGCCTGCTTCTGGGAATGCGTGTCTACGTCGATAAAAATCGGTCTCCAGGTTGGATCCAGTTACAGCATTCCAGTGACTGGGACATGTTGTGACTCCTGTGTCACCCACCAAGCATCTACTTGGCCAATGCCCTTAACAACATGCTTTAACTTTGGGTCAGCCCTGAGGCAGCCAGGCGGCTGGACTAGATCATTGTTGTAGGTCGCTTCTGACTTCAAGTACTCTGTCCTGTTCTAGTCTACTTTTTATAACAGCCACGCTCAGAGTTCAGTTTCTGGAATTCTGAGTTTTTTAAATCTGAGAATTCAAGAGAATTACTGTGGTGACATTTGGGGGTTTGAATAAAGTGAGGGTGAGATGTAGGATCCTGTTCTGGTTTTTGGCATACTGCATCACAATGGCCCATGAGAGACGCCTGCAGAAGTGCTGGCAACGCACGGGGTGGGAACAGTGCGTGGTGGTGGTTGTAGTGGCGGAGCAGGGGGTCTTTTGATTTTTTTTTTCTTCCTCTCTGAAGAGAGAAATGAACAATATACTTGCAAAGTATATAGTAAACCCAAAAATACTGGGTGTAGGGGAGAAGAGCTGATGTTGCAATTGAAAAAGTAACTTCTCCATTTGGGTTTCTTTTATCTCCTCAAGCTTAATGTTGCCTTAATGCAGATTGCTGGATGTGGTTTAAAAACACAGGTCATATCCTCTTTCATGATTATACTTCTCGTGGTCTGGTAACGCTCTTTATACCTTATTTAATCTTTATGGTTTTTCCGACAGCTGTAACATTAAGTCCATAAAAGCAAATCGTGAGACTAAACCTTTTATTCTTTTGGTTGCACTTTGAAATATTAATTTCTTAACATACAGTAATGTAATGGGGAAAAATAAGAAAGATCTGTTTTTGTGGACAGCAGTAAACTTTTTAAAAAGTTTTTTAAAAAAAGACAATCTGTCTGTCAACTTGGGTGGTGTAATCTTTATACTCAGTAGGATACTCTTCCTAAAGCTATTAAATGTATACATGTCCTAGTGTATTTTTGTTAAGGGCCTACTTTATTAACTTACTAAGGATTTGCTGTGAACCCTTGAGCTGTTTGCATGGAGCGGTTGCACACGCTGCCCTTTGCCAAGATAGGTTTTACTGGATGTCCTGAAACTGAATTAATAACTCGCTATTTAAAGACCTGTGTACATTGTCTAATGGCTTTCTCGTGCTGTCTCATGGCAGTCGAGAGAAATGCAGGTGAGATTCTGCTCGGGGGAGCCGAGTGCCACTGTGGCAGCAGGCTGCCGTGAGTAAACTTAGGACAAGCATGGAAGTTTAGTTGAAACTTTGTGTGTGCACGCGACTGCACGGGACCCACAGAGTAAGACGTGTAGGGGCTTGAGCTTTTTTATTTTTATTTTTTTCCAAATAATTAATGACATCTCTTTGCAAGTAATGATTCTTTGAAGGCAATGGTGGGAAAAAGAATGTTTAAAAAGTGAAATCCTACTGAAACTGGCTTAAAAAGTGAAATAAACCTCTATTCACCCAAAACCTGTATTCCATCAAGATTTTGCTGTAGGTTCTTGGCAATAAAGAGTTCTGCTGCTGATGGCTAGGTAATAGTGTTATCTCAAATAACTAAAACCCAAAACATAGCAGCAAAACCTCTCAAACCTGTTGCAGCTGTGGCTTACTTCTTTTAGGGTCACTTACTGAAATGAAGGGCCGGGGGAGCTAATCAGGGCTGAGGGCGCAGCGAGACCGAGCGCTCAGGAGCTGAGGTAACCCGGAAAACCTTGGTGCAGTGCTGGCCGTCGCGTGCGGGCGACGGGGGCAGCTGGTGCGCGCCAAGCATCCCAGGCAGCGTCCTTCGGGTGCCGGTGCTGATCCTGCACCGTGCCTGCCTGTTGGCTCCGGCTGCGAAGTGATCAGCTTGTTTAATCTCAGATGAACGTGTTTTATGGGGAGCGGATGTTTGTTTCACTGCTGTGATGTGCCCTGTACGCCAAAGTGCCTTTCTATTTTACTGAAAGTGCTGCCGGGGATAATGTGTTAATTCCGTAAATATTTTCCTTCTAGTATCAGCTGAAGGGTCCTGTGTGCCTTAAAGGCTTTGTGGTGAAGCACAACAGAAGGCGGCAGTTGTGCACGTCATGACTATGACTGTTGAGAATGAAACCAAATTAATTGCAAACTACTGAAAAACAGGGCTCGTACAGGGAATGGCTGTTAAACCTGTGAACAGAGCCATAGCTTCTGGCGAGACATTCTCGCAGGGCGCGGTGCTGAGCTATTCCCAGGTTATTAAAGACCTGATTGCACATGGGGATAGATTAAAGCAGAGCTGGACGGAAGGTAGCGTTGGCTTATTCGGGGCGGATTAGAGTGCTTTTTGAACATAAGGCCCCGTATGGTTAGTGGTCAGAGTTCCAGCTTCGTGTTCCCAGGCAGCAGCTCGATTTATTCAGCAACAAGGAGCTGTGTTGTTGGGTAGGATAAACAGCATCTGCCTAACATGCAAGATTTCAAGCAACAACTGGACTTACCGGGGTCTCCGATGGCTTACCTCCTGGCTTCAGAGGTCTACCACGTGCTGGGGAGCATGGGCACTTCAGAAAACATCCAGCTGGCACAGATGGGTTTGTATCTGGTTTACCATGCCGTAGAGAAGCAGCTCCGTCTGCAAAGGAGACGCGTGTACTACTAANCGTGCTGGGGAGCATGGGCACTTCAGAAAACATCCAGCTGGCACAGATGGGTTTGTATCTGGTTTACCATGCCGTAGAGAAGCAGCTCCGTCTGCAAAGGAGACGCATGTACTACTAAGAATGATTATCATCACTTGAACTAAAGATTTTAAAATGCTCTTTGAGCGCAGGTCTGGTTTGCTTTAAATGGTTATTTTGGGAGGGAAAAATACAGACTGGTACTTCAATATTATTAAAACCCAGTAAACTACAGGGTGTCTTGTTAGGATGGTTCTAGACTATGGAGAATAAGTTTGCGTAACTCTGGAAACAGAAGTGACTTTGTAGTTTTCAGGTTTTTTTCATTTGAAAGTAAAGCTTTAAATACAATGCATAAGCATAACGTTTTATTTGAATTTCCAGATTAATTAACTTCTTTTGTTCTTGTAACACATAAACTACATTGTATTCTGCTATAACTTAATTTTCTGACTTTGGGCGAAAAATGCCTTGTGTTAGAAAATAGTGCTTGTGTTAGAAAAATACTATATAATGGAAACCATGTCTTGCTTTCTCAAATTTTAACGTAAGTCTGCATCGAGTAGCTGCTTCATTTACTCAGTATTTGTGGTTTGTCTAGAGAATTAAATGTTTTATGGAACTGGTCTTCCTATTCCTTAATGAAAGCATTCTTCAATTGCTTTTCTGGAGCTTTATTCTGAGCTGCGTCTGTTCAATAACTTCACTTTATTCAGATGCTTATGTACCGTGTCTGTATCTTGTGAATGTCTGCCTAGAGACTGAAAATAGCATATTAAGAATAGATTTGAAAAATGCTTTGTTTCTTTGTGTGCTTATATTTTATGAATAGTTAAAAGGACAGAATGGTGTATCTTGTAAATGGTTTAGGGAGTTGAAATCCAACGGACCTTTGAACGGTGCGGCATTCCCGTTACCGTACTCTGTTCTTTAAAGTGGGTTCTCCCTGTTGTGAACAGTAGGGATGATGCAGTGAACTTTCTGACACGTTTACTATTCCTGTTTAAATGTTTGCATTCTGATGGTATTTTCTTAGAACTGGAAAAGCACAAGCAGAAAAGATGGTGCTTACTTGGGCACTGGACTCGCTGCAGATGGCGTTTGAGACATGGAGAAGGTTGAGAGGTTTGGCAGGGACGGGGTTTCTTCCACTCTTCGCTGTTTGTGAAAANTTAGAACTGGAAAAGCACAAGCAGAAAAGATGGTGCTTACTTGGGCACTGGACTCGCTGCAGATGGCGTTTGAGACATGGAGAAGGTTGAGAGGTTTGGCAGGGACGGGGTTTCTTCCACTCTTCGCTGTTGGTGAAAAAAGTGTTCTAAAACCTGTTCCATAGATCTTTGATTGTGAAGGTTGTTGGAAACAGTGTATGTGAAATGCGTCTGTAACCATTATAGATGTGATGTAGAAATGTTTAGGCAATTGAAACGATGAAGACAAAACTGGATTGCCTTGTATGATTTTTTCCCCCCGTGCTTTTGTTGGCAGTAATTACAGTGTGCGGACCATTTTCTGCTTTTCTTACGTAGCAGAAACGTAGTCCTCTTTCTTCTGCCTTTTGCTAGCTGTCCTCAGCAACATCTTGGTGAAACCAGTTTTTTTTTTTTCCTGTGACAACTGAGCTGATGATAATAGAAAGACTTATGTGAGAATTAGTTATTTTTGTAAGGCTTTTATTAATAAAACTGGCAGGCTTAGGTGCAAAGGAGCAGATTTCCTGTGTTGAGTTGCTTGTTGCTAAACCTCTTCCCGAGCTAGAACCCTGTTGCAATCGATCGCACTAACAGCAAAATAAAGAAATGCATGCAGTTTGTATGCCAGGCTAATGTAGCAGTTTGGATTTGTGTATCCACACACACCGGGCCGACCTTTTCTTAGGGAGAGCCTTATTTCTGTGCTGGAGGACGATTCTTGTTTGTTTGTTTGTTAGATATGCACCCAAGGCAAACTTGTTCTAAACTGGGTGCCAAAGTGAAATGGCCAGTCTCCCAGGAGAAGGGGTGTGTGTGTGTATATATACATTTGTAGTAAGTTTTAAGGACTTATTTTTTCTTCAGTTAATCTTTCTTCTTTAAGGTTCTGAGTTTTCCATCCCTAGTGGTGTAAAGGCTTGTCTTCCTGGTGCTTTGTGGATCTTCAGATAGATACGATTAAAACTGCCCCATCAGTGCGATATACCTTATAACGTCTATTTCTGGCTTGATTTATGTCGCTTTCCTGGCTCATCTTAAGGCGCTTCAAACCCCATCTATTCGTTTGGTATGTGTGATGGTTCAGAGAAGGCCCTGCATTTACAGACATAATAAATGATGGATTTAGTGCACTCATGCACATCCGTGATGCTTTCTGAAGAGTTTTGTTTCTGTTCAGCTCAACCTGAGTCCTCTCCTTCCCCCAAGAAAGACGACAACTCAGCAAAAACACCGCTCCTGGTGCAGTTATTTGATGTGGAGTTTGTGCGGGGCAGCCAGGGGAAGTTGGTCCAGCGACAACGGCTGTTTGCCCCGAGAGTGACTAACGTTTAGGATGCTGCGCTGACCACGTCTGACCCAGAGGGGCTTTGGAAGGAGCAACAGGCTTGTTCTCCTTCACTGACGGCCTCGGGGTTGTTTGGGTCTGCTGGAAGACGTGTTCTGGCCATGCTTCTGCCACGGAGACGAACTGAGCACTGTGATGTGCCCTGGCATATGGGAGCACTGTGGGGTTTCAGCTGGTGCTGAGTCCACTGCCGCTTGTGTCGCTTGCTGTGGGAGCTAAGGAGGTGTCAGGAGCTGAGAAAACAAATCCCAGCTCTGGCAGAGAGGAGTGGGGGAGTGCATTAGTGCTTATTGTGATACCGAGGAGTACTGAAGAGAGAAGTGGTGAAGGGAAGAAAGGTGATAAGAAGAAATAAAGACAGACCCAGATAGTATTTGGGAGCCAGCCAGAGCGTAAACAAATCATCTGGGAGGTGAATTTGGAGTGATATCAAGTGAGGAGAGACTGTGAATGGATAAAAACAGGTGAAGGTAATTTAGGAGCATGGATATATACTGAGATCAAGAGGAAACGTTATCTTGATCTTAGTGTTTGGAAAACTGTAGGAGGGAAGATGTGAGATGAAATGGAAGAGATGGGCGTATTTTAGTCAAAACATAGAGAAACAAAGCCTTATCACCCCGGATGGGATGGGTGGATAAAAGGAAGTCATCACAGTATGTGATTGAAATTTGGTAGCAGGATGGGTGTAAACATGGGGAGGAGGGATTGGGTGTTTATAATTCTGTTAACAGTTCCAGCAGTGTCAAAAGCACAAGCTAAAGGATTGCTGCCCCCAAAGGAATGTGGAGTTTGAATGATAGTCTCACCGTTCAAAATTTGCAGTGCCGGTTTAAAATGACAGTACTGTATATAATAATATAAAAATATTTAACGGAAGTAAGCAGGGAGCAACTATAAAATATTTTCCTTCAATATATGCTAATGGGTTTTTTTGCCTCCTTTTTTGTGAAAGTGTTTTGACCAGTGGTTATTTAATTTTCCTGTATAAAGAAGAAATAGTGTGTCTCTGTTACACAGCAGTGGCTAGTTCTTTTCATTAAAGGTGCAAGTCAAGAAATCTATATACTTGGCAGATGTCGGAAAGCAATAGGTCATTTTATTAGTGGAATTGGATGGCCGTTTAGTTGAATTTATTCTGTTCTGCTTTGCAGTTGAAAGATGCATGAGCGTTATGCAGTCTGGGACTCAGATGGTTAAGCTGAAGAGCGGAACCAAAGGGCTGGTTCGCCTCTTCTACCTGGATGAGCACAGGACCTGCATCCGATGGAGACCATCCAGAAAGAGCGAAAAGGCAAAAAGTAAACTTTCAGTGTTTCTTTTAATTTCTTGGGCCGCTCAGTATTAGAATGTGAATTACAGAAGGAAAACTGAACAATGTTTTTTGGATCGATGAAATAAATGCTTTTTGATGCTTATTTTAAAAGTGATGTGATACGTACCTGAAGACTTTCAAGAGTGTGAGCAGAGTTTTAACCACCTACTAAAAGTTCAGGATTATGAAAGGGGAGTATAGTTCAGTCAGATGTCAGCATTTTCCATAGGTTTATATGAATTATGAGCAAACTGAAGAGTGACTTGATAACTATGCTGAACTCTTTTCCGTGCATACATCACAAATTTAAATACAGAACCTAGAAAAATTTAGATTGAGGTTTCTTCATCTTCACTGTGATAATTTTGTTTGGGCATTATTACATCTTGAAGCTATTGTGTAGCATTATTTCTCATTGAAGCTGTTCCTGCTACACTGTTTGAAGTTGGAAATTCAGGTCTGTGGTTTATTGAATAAAATAAGGACCAGAAATTCACATAACTGTCACAGAGGGTTGTGAATAAAAACAAGCAGTTGGGAAGGCTACAGGTAGTGACAGTTGATGTTTCTGGGCCAGTGTGTAGTGGCTGGGAGCTGCTGTGTCGAACAGCATAGGTGTTGGGAGCCGTGGCACCGGGAGCTGTGTTACCCCAGCACAGCAACGGGTATGTCTGCCTTCCATCTGTATGGCTGCAGTGGGCCAGTCCCTTTGGAGCTACGCAGTGTTTCACTGATTGATGGAAGACACTTGGCATCCCTCTCCTTGTGTTATAGTCCTCTGATGTAGCGGGGAGCACTCAAAGAGCTTTGCTGTAACCTGCCTGTACCTGCACTGGCCTGCCTTCGAGGCGGCTGTACTGTGCACGTGGCACAGCTGGAGCAAGGGTGAGCCTTGAAATCAAAAAGCCCTTTTGGGTGTGAAGATGTAATATTAAAAAACATTTAATGACTCTTAGCCTGAATAAATCAGAGCTGCTCAATAGCAGAAAGAAATTGGGTGGATATCCAAGCGTGTCAATTATTGTTTTCCCCTTTCCCCACAGTTGTCATCGATTCCATTTACAAAGTCACCGAAGGCCGGCAGTCTGAAATCTTCCATCGCCATGCAGAGGGGAATTTTGACCCAAGCTGTTGCTTTACCATTTACCACGGCAACCACATGGAGTCACTGGATCTGATTACATCTAACCCGGAGGAAGCTCGCACCTGGATCACAGGGCTGAAATACTTGATGGCTGGAATAAGTGACGAGGACTCGCTCGCTAAGCGACAGAGAACACACGATCAGTATCCTTCTATGAGCCTGAGCTCTGCTTCTGATTCAGTATTTCTGGCTTGGTTTTTAGTGACTTCAGCAGAGGGTGTCCTTTCACCTCCTGTTAAGTGGCCAAAAACCTTGCCATTGATTGCAATGGAAGCTTGAGTTACGGGTTTGACGTGGGCACTTATCTGTGCGGTAAAACATCAGCTCTGCCTTAGGGACTGGACTAAACTCCACTGAAGCCAGGGGATAGTCTTGCATTTTGCTAGCAAAATTCTTATTGAAGGGTCAAAACAGTCATTTCTAGTTATCTCGATAAATACTAACCCCAGCATGATTTCAGGATTTCTGTCATCTGTCTGCCCAGCTGTGCTTTTATTCTTCTGCAGCAAGTCTGGGACTCTTTCAGTAAACTGACTAGTAATTCCTAGCCGTCTCCATTTCTCCTGGTGTATGTCGGATATCTGTGTGTGCTTCTCAGCCTCTGTTGATTGTCAGGAGCACAAATCTTTAAAGCTCCTTGAATGTTTGTTGTAGCCTGGTAACCAAAATGAACTTCACATAAAGATCATGTCCATTGAATATTTTCTTGATGTGCTTTCTTTCACAACAGTGCTGGCGAGTATGTTAAATACAAAGAACACTCTTCTCTAAACAAAAAAAAACCCCAGCTGCCCAACAAACCCAACTTGATTAAAATTGTAATCTATCTCTTCTGCCATGCAGAACTCTTCAGTGGTCACTTGTAAATACTCCTAGAGAGTATACGCGCTTTGGGTATTTTTAATTTGTATTTTCAGTGTTTAATTCTTATACAACATAGGCACAGATCCACTTGGGGGATATATCACGTGCTCTGTTGCACACATACTCAGCTTGCTATATTTATCCATGACTTTTCTGAGCTGCTCTATGTTCTCTACTGGTGAAACATTGCTTCAAGCCTTGTTTGTGTTATCAAATGTGGCAGCTGGAGGACTGCGGACAAAATGACCCAACACTAGTTCCAGCTAGTGTAAGAACTTAGCAAAAGCTGCAAAGGGGTATATGTGCAAAAAGGGGATGAAAGGTAGTGGTGGTTAGGAAGTGGAGGAGTTCAAGCCGAATGAAGGGAGAAGTCAAAGAAGATCGCGAGGCAAGCCCAGCAATATTTGAAAACTTAGAGTATGTTCTCAGAGGAGAAGCTGGTAGCAGGAATGAGAGCGCAATGGCGCCGGTATTGTGAACCCCGCTGTAAGTAACTGTCACGAACCAGTGCTGGTTTTAAGCATTTGAATGAAACTGTAGCAAGGACGGGGGGGGGGAAACTGGTTCGGTGTCACCTCAAATGCGTGAACATACCCAAAAGGTTACGTCAGAGACGAGCCACGTGCTGTGTGAAGAATCACCCCTTGTTTTCTGAATTTGACAGCTGCTAGCTTTATTTGATGCCATTTTGTCCTTGTGAGGGGGGAAACGGCAAATGTATGAGCGCTGTCCGTTTTCTCTGTGCAGCTTCTGGTTCTGTGGCGTTGTTGCTGCCCTGTGGAAGGTGTGGCACAAGGTGAGGGCAGAGATATCGGAGAGAAAGTGGTGGACAAAAAAGTTATCCGAAGAGGGAAGAGTTACAAATATACGGATGAAAGAACTCTGTGACAGTCTTGGAGCAGAGAGCGTGGAAAAACAAGAGTGGTTAATCTTTCATGAGGTTCTTCTGGAAACTGCAGGCTGATAATAATGTACTTGGGCTATTTCACAGAGTCTGCCTTATTCTGTCCTCTTGCACTAGATGAGCATCATCCCTGATACAGATGGCTACTGAACTTGATTCCTTTGAGACGAGTCACAAAACCAGTATTCCTTAAATCTAACTCCATGGAGTTACATTTTCCTAGTTGCACCAGGTAGGAGGAACAATAGCAAATTGTACCAGAAAGCATACGGTAGTAAAAATGCTTTGGTTTGGCATCAGTGTGGGGAGAACAACGTAGGGAGCACCAGATCTTTGCCAGCAATGCCTTTATTTCATGGTGTACCCAGACAGCTCTAATGCAGGCTGTCTTAATTCAAGTGTTTTGCCCAGAGACACCGACTTGAAAAAGAAATGTTTGTGAAGGCTGAGTTGAATAATGCTCAGTTCTTCTCTCTGGAAAATGTTAATATCCTCTGCTAAGGAGAATTATCCCTCCGCCCAGAAGAGCTGGGACAAGGTGGTGTTCGAGTCTTGTCCATTACCCGCCTCCCTCCTCTGTGAGGAAATCACCCTCGTGTACCTTTCCTTGACGTGTTTGCAGCTGGGTCAAACAGACCTTTGAGGAGGCTGACAAGAATGGAGATGGCCTGCTGAATATTGAAGAGATCCACCAGCTGATGCATAAGCTAAATGTTAACCTGCCCCGCAGGAAGGTCCGGCAGATGTTTCAGGTTGGTGGCCTCTGACACATGGTCTTGTTCTGGTAAGATAGTGCCAGTTACGGTCTATTTCTGGACAGATCCGGAAGAGGATCTGCGAGCTGGGACTTAAACTCTGTCCTTCCCAACACCTCACAGACCTTTTCCGATTTTTACCTTTTTGTAGACAAAGATGCATCGGAACATTGTTTTAACGACATAAAGCACATAGAAGACAATTCATTAATATTACTTTTTCAGATGCATTATTGTTTTCATCTGTGTGAACTGAATTGTTCTACGCTGGCATCGATGGCCAATGAAGTTAATTTGTTTATATTGAAGTCTTTTTTTTCATTTCCTTTGTGGAAAATTGTTTAATAGAATCTAGCTTTGTGAAAGTCATTAGTTTTTTTCTTAACAACTTCCTCTTACTTAGCCAGAATCAAGTTTTCAGTTCTGTTGTCTGAAAACAGTGACCATTTTCCACCAGCCCTAGTGTTTACTGTAGGAAAGGGAAGATAAGCCAAGGACATAATGGAGAGCAAAATAAAACTTTCTTAACTCTTCAAAAATGGTACCAGCCAAAAGCTGGTTTGCTGTAAAACGCAGGGAAGTTGAAGAATCTTCTGTGGTCAGAAGTGCTTTGTTGTCTGGCATAAAATCTGCATTAGGGGTGTCTCTGTGGAGTATAAGTTACTCCCCGAAGACTTGAGAAGTGTGGAAACTGGTGAGCTTGGGTTGTACCAGTTCCCACAAATGAGACATGTCATTTAAGGTACGTAGTAGATATAAAATGATTTAAAATCCCATTTGACACCAGATAGCTGGGAATTATTTTCTTCTCAGCTTACTTGCTGTGATCTGAGTTTATAGCTCAGATGACACTAGCACTAACAAGGTGTAATGAAATGCAGCTCCCTGAGATCCTCGGGTTTTGCTGATACTGTTGACTGCTGCAGGAGAGGCAGAGTCGGGAAGCCATGTACTAAGGAAGCAAATGAGGTTCACTCGGCACTTTTAAAGTGCCTAGTAATGAAGTAGGGGAGTTTGGCACCCAACAGCCCTTGTATAATCTGAGGCAACTTTTGGTTAAAAATAAACTAGTTTACTTATTTTTATTTTGCTGTGGTTGCTGCCAGCCTGTAAATTAATTAATGTGCTAGACCTCACAGGCATGGTTAAAGGTTGAATATAAAAGGACTGTTGAAGGTTTGTTTACCGTTAGTCATTCAGGGCTTGATCCTAAAGGCCTTGCCCCACAAGCAACGCTTTGTGCTAGCAGCCCTATGGATGTCCAGGACTTAATGCAGGATAATGGGAATGGCAAAGTAACTCTGGGACAGTCCTTGACCATCCGTCTAGCTACTCGGCACTGTCCTTGCACTTGGTCTGCTCAGGTGGTACTGTTTGTGTTTCAGTTTCGGGCATGGCACAAACAGCCCCAGCCTGGGGGAGCACGCGTGGCTCCACAGGGGTGGCCAGGCTGATGAAGCAGTGAGGTCCTGCATCTGGGAACAGAGCGTGGAGCTGCTCCTCTGGTTGTGTGTACGCACTAGGAGTCACCGGTGTAACGATCGGTTCCTGTTCTAAGAGGCACTTCAAAGTTAAGCGGAGTGGTTTATGTAAAGGGAAAATAAAACTGGATCCTTGGAAGGCAAAGCAGGCCGGGGATATGTTCATTGCATCTGCTCCAAGACAAACTCCTCTTCTGTAAAAGCAAGGCTGGGCACCAGCTGGAAGGGCTTTCTTGAGAAGGAAGAAGGGATAGCAGGATGAGGATACCCGCAGCCTGGAGAAGGACTTGTACATGGTGTACCAGCGTAGAGACAAGCCAACACGTTCAAAGCCAAGTCAGCGTTAAAAGGACTTTGCAAATGTGTTCTGATGCGAACAGAGGGAAACACCGTTTCTAGCAGAGCGTGACTTGGGACCGGCAAGGGGGGTTACAACTACAGAGAGAAAAAACCATTATATACAGCTATGAATGAAGGCCGTTATGCGTGCGAACAGCAGCACGTTTCTAAACATTTACTTCCCTTTGGCTCCGTTATCTGCTCGCAGCCTCAAACTTTGTAAGAGTTGTAGCTTCCCTGAAGTTCGTTTTTCGTGGAGATCTACGTAATGTTTGACAGCAGTTCTCCAGAACATATTCTTTGCTCTGGAAATCCAAAGCAGTCCTCTTAGGCAGATGCTCACAGTAAAAAGCTTGTATTAACATTTGTTAAGTACTGTTTTCTTCTCTTTCTACCTCTGAGGATAAACAAAAACTGCCATCAAGGCTGGGGCTACTGGGCGTATATTTTGGTGTGGAGCCTTACTGCTGCTGCAGACTTGTCCCCCCTGCAGAGTGCTGACAGGGGGCTGAGAGTGTTGTAGTTTGAATTCATGTAAATTTAAGACTGACGTATTGTCCCGAATGTTTTAAAATGTCAGGCTCTGTTGTTAGAGGAAGCCACGGGGCTGAAATGATGATGTTCCTTGCTATGTTGTAGTCCAGGGTAACTGCAGGGCATACAGGAGAGAAACCGGGATCAGAATATATTCCAGGGTGAGCCGCCTTACATGGGGAACGAATTCAAAGCTAAAGATGGAACTGAGACTAGGGAACTTGTGGCTTTAGTGTAGTAACTGTTTTCACCAAAAAATCTAATAGATGGTATTATAATTTTGCAGTTATTTTAGCCTTCTAGGATTTGAGTCTGAACAGAATCTTGCAGAGTAGAATTTATTGAATTTCTGTTTGTGTACATAAATCCTGTTCTGCTTTGTTCCCTGAGTTCACCTGTGCTTAGCATGCTTACTCGAATGTCTTTGTCTCTTAGGAAGCAGACACGGATGAGAACCAAGGAACCCTAAATTTTGAGGAATTTTCAGTGTTTTACAAGATGATGTCCTTACGTCGAGATCTCTACTTACTGCTTTTAAGCTACAGTGACAAGAAGGATCACCTCACTGTTGAAGAACTTGCTCAATTTCTAAAGGTGGAACAAAAGGTACGGGAATAATATGCATCTGTATATATGTACATGTAAATACATTCAAGTATAGGAAAAGAATTTTATGGAAATGTTTAGCTTGGGGCAGGGAGGACAGAGCATACGTAACAAAGAAATCGAAATGATTTATTTTTTTTTTAAATGCTTCTAGAAAGAGTTTGAACTTGTTCAGACTCTGTGGCAGAAGAACGGCAAGAGTAGGATGATATGGTTAATAATTGTTAGTTTATAATGGCATTCAGGTAGCATTCACGCTTAGTTACAGCTGATTATTGTGTGTCTTAGCATGGTTGCTTTCTCTTGCATGGCTTGTCTGGATTGTTTGTTTTGCAGGGATGTTTATATTTCCAGGAGATGCTTTTAACGAGTAAAGGTCTTGGCAGATATACTCTAAATTAGGATAATACGTGATATGTTTTAAAGCTAGAAACACATGACAAAAAATAAAAGCAGCAAACTATTTCTGATTATCTGCAAGTGGTTTGCCTGTGCATGGCTTGATGCAGTAACACATTAAGATGAATCTTTGCGTTTGTATATCCTTTCCTGTAAGCAAATACTGTTACCATACTGTTCCCAAGTGTTAGTAGTAATTGTAAGGACTATTGCTTTTTTTTTAAGACTGCACTTGAAATATTGGCAGAGAACCACCTCTTAAATGTGGCCTAAATCTTTATTCAGTTTTAAAGGGGAGATTACCCTTTTGTGATATGATACAAAGTGGGATATCGCACCAACCTGGCCAAGGGCAAGATGTCCCGGATTCTATCCTTTTTTCCCCTTCTACCTTCTTTCAGTTTTTCTTTCGGAAAGTCTGCTTTCCAGGCGTTCCTCACAGATGTGCGGGACTTGCGCAAAGAAAATTTCTCATCTGAAGGTTGCACTTCTATCTGAAGCTCCTCAGAGAACAAATTGAGAGAGGTTGATTTCAGGGAAGCGCAGGAACAGACACACTGATAAAGAATTTAAAAAAGAAAAATTAAAACAAAACCAAGCATAAGTAACTTAAGAAGCAAAGTTGGGTCAAGATTGGACATTTTCCCCTGATGTGCTTATGAAGAGACTTGCTGAACAAAAAAAATCTCTATCCATTCCTAAATACACTGCTCCAGCAGAGATTTTCATGTCCGTCTTGAAAGAGACTGAATTACTGCAAAAATTGTCTCTGGAACCCCTGGAAAGAACTTGTACGCTGGACAGTGAGGAGCACGGAAGGAACCTTGTGATATCTAGGACTCTTTGCTTCTGGCAATTGGTCCTGGATTATTCGTTCACCCTGTGTGTCCTTGCAGAGTATTGTTCCAAAACAACCTCACAAAAATAAATACTAACATCCCGACCTACTTGAATTCCCTGGATTTAGATGCTGTGTTTTGCCTGCAATCGTTGGACAGTCTCCTGTGCCATTCTGGGATCCTGTGTGCGATGGCTGCTTTGTCTGAGTTATCCCTAGGACAAAATCGCAACAGTCTGTGCTGTTTGGTTGTTGAATTTCCCCCTCTTGGCTGCTGTGGTAATTCCCTGGCACGTACGACTCCCTGGTTCGTTCTTCCTCCCCCTTGAAACACGGAGCACTATCGCGTCACTGATCTCGCTGTGATAGCCTCAGCACACAGATTCCTGCAATCAATCCGGTCCTGGCAACTCTGCTAATTACAACTTCAAAGCACAAAATGTTTTTATGTTTTTCCCTTTATGCTGTTGCACTCGGTATTCTGAGCTCACTGCTTTTTGCTTTGTTTCATTTTTAATCACTGCCTTCTACTTGGGTGCCCTTCAGTGAGGCACCCTTGACAGCAGCGGCAGCAAGGTTGACACTGACGAGAAAGCAAAGAAATGCTCCAGGGAGGACGTGTTCACGGAGACGCTGAAGTGCCCACGAACAGCTGAAGAGCAATGGTGTGAGAGGGCACTCGGGGACCTGGAGCAGGAAGAAAAAACACGTGAAAGAGGCAGAAGAGCTGTCTTTGTGGGTGCACAAGGACGTTATGAAACTACTGATGCAGCAGAAAAAACAAGTGGACTGTCGAGTCTGGCGTACTGCGTCCTCTCCTCTGTCTACACACTACTCAAAAGGCTGAATGCAGACTGGGCTATCAGATATAAATGCACTGCTCAACGTTATTGCCCCCCCACCTGCCGTGTCCTGTCCTGTCTCTCCCTCCACTCCCTCCCAAAATAAAGAAGAATAAAAGCATGACCTCCCATAGATGAGCCTCTCAGCCCTGTATTCCAGAAGCACCTTGCACTTTTCTTTGCCTCTTCCCTCCGGTCTTTCCACTTCCCAGTATTAACAGCGTTAGGGCAGATTTACCCTTCCATGTTTTCAGAACACGGACATGGTAACAATGTCCTTGGGTAAGGCCTTCAAAGATCGCCTTCAAAAGCTGATAATAGTTCAAATCATAATGCAGCTCTCAAGGCCTTCAACCAAACAGCATTTTGTTTTTGTTCTTGTCTGGCTCTCTGTCTGGAGTCTGTCCAACTCCATCTGCTGCTCTTTTGGCAAGACATTTAAATATTCTGCAGCCTGAGGATAGAACAAAAGGGGGTTGGGTTTTTTGTTATCTTGCTAAGCTGGCTGCTTTTTTTAGGAGAGCTCCCTGTTGCCTTCACCCCAGCGCTTGTGAAACATTATTTCCACTTCGGTGCAGTTAAACTCAGCTCATCGCTATTGAAATTACAATTATATGGCGTCAAATGTCAGCAGAGCAGCAGGTAGGCTGGTTTCCCGGAATGACTTCTGGTCCTGCAGCCCTCTTAGCACAAGTGGCTGCAAGGGAGGAACATCCCTGGCCTGTGCCTGAGTGTCATCCCTTTTGGAGTGTCCTTTCTTAATAAACCAATATCGTTGTCGGAGTGGTCCTCCCCAGAAACCGATCTCCTGCTATATGACAGATTGCTTCCACAACAGGATCTCCAGGCTCTTTTGACTGACGGAGCTCGTCTCAATACTTGTCTCTGAGCAGTGGGGCTTGGGTGAAATAGCTTCTACAGACATGCTAAAGAGCAGCTTTGCAGTTGCCAGCCATTCTGGACCCGCATCGTAGAGTGAACGGCCTCATTCTGCCCCGGTCTCGGGATCCCCACAGCGATGCTGCGCTGTGTTTGGGGGTCGGCCAGCCCCAGGCTGTGGTCTGGCTGCTGCCTGTCCTTCCCTCCTCCTTTCTGCTGTATCCATACCACAGCAAGTGCTTTTATTTCAGTCATCACAGAGAGACCCGTGTCACTCTTGTGCTGATCGTTTTACGCAGTTAGAAGGCTGCTGTGGCGTTACAAACCTGAAACGTTTGGTTTTGGTTCTCCGAGGGTAAGGTTTCCCGTGTGCCCGCTTGCCACCTGCCGCCTTGCCGTGGATCGCTTACTTTGCAACGCAGTTTTCATCTGTCCTGAGAAAAAGCACAGCCCGCTGAGATCTTGCCTCCGGCATTGTTCTCTGCGTGCTCCAGGGAAGTGTGTGTATTGCGTGATGCGCCCTGTCGTACTCCCGAGTGACAGGAGCCGGATGGAAGTGTTAATACCACGCCATCGTATTGTACCAAACTAGTGTCGTCTTTGTTAAAAGGGCTATCTGTTTGCAGCCCAAATGAAACTGGTGGCAAAAATTAATGCCCCTGCTCACTTTAATTGAACTGAAGAGGAAGTAATTTTATAACAATTACACCCTCGGAACATGCACATATCATTATGTAAGGCTTTTACTTAATTATTCAGTGCAGATTAGCGCGTTTTGAGTTGAGCCTGTAACTCTGCTCTTATTACTTGTCTGTGCTGTTTATAGAGTGTCACAGGAATAACTAGTGATGTGGTGACCAGCAGGAATGTGACAAAAAGTAGTAAGAAGTGGGGGTTAAGTACGCTTTTAGAAAATGAGTCTTTTGAAACAACTATACCTGCTCTCTGGGAAGAAGTTTTAAAGGAACGTAATGAGGCAGTATATGCCAGGCAGTGTCGGTATATGTTAGGCAATGGTCTGAAACAAGGTGTACCGAAGGGTATCGGGAACCAGCACCCCAAAAGGAGTAGGAAATTATGAGACTATCAGTGTTGGTACGTGGGCTTTGAAAAGAGGAGAGGCTGTAGAGCTTGTTAGTCTCAGACACAGAAGCCAATACCAGATCATCATGCCTGATCAATCCTTGCTGCTTTCCACAAAGCCCCCTTTTTGTGGCAACACAAACTGTCAGCTGGAAAGCAAGCCGATGCCCTCCTCCCGGCGCCCTCCTGCCTCTCTCGTGCTTACGCCAAAGGATAATCGGTATGCTGGTTTATGTGATGACTCGAAATGTTGTGACGTTTTACACTAACATCTTCCACTGAAACTGAAAGAATGTCTTTGCTTTGATTAGGTTTTGATTTTCCTTGTAGAATGACTAGCTGTGAACAACGAAAGCCTAAGCTATCAGAGTGCTGTTGGCACGCTCCTGGGTCGCCATCGCCTCTGGGAACACCTGTCATTAGCGTTGCACTCTTCTAACTTCCTTTTTTTTTTTCTTCCCCTAATTCTCTTCTTTCTACTTTACATTCCTTTCTCTTATCTCCTTTTCCATGAGAATGGGAAATGCGAACAATTCCCATTCTTAGCTTGTGGCCCTTCACAGAAGAGGGCTCCGCCGACACCTGGCACTGCAGTGCGCTGCAGCTTCGGATGACGTTAGGTTTTGGGCAATGGATTTGTCTGCCCTGCTTCCAGGGGGACTGGTGAAATCAGAAGGGATTTCTCCCTTCTTTCTCCTACCTCTGCAATGAAGATTAGGGCTAACGTTGCTTTTTTGTAGTTTTGTAGGATCTTATTTTACGAAAGTTAATTGCTAGCTGTTTTACTTAAAACCCAAGGACTTATGGGTCATTCGAAGGCTGATACTCATTTACAGAATGTACCTGCATCAAAATTAAAGGTTTTAAGCAGGAGTACGGAAAGTAACTCTGTATCCAAGAGATTCTGGAAGCTCCACTATTGCCCATCCCCGCTAACCCATGTATCTAAATACTCAGCCATCAACAACGATCGCTGCTATTTGATATTATTTGTAGTGGAATGCTTTAAAGCTGAATGAAAACAAATTTAAATTAGTAGCTAAAGTCATCATCTCTTAAGCTACAGTTGAAAGGCACAAATCAGTGGACTTTTCCCTAGCAGATGCAGCTTTGGAGTAGATTAGACGTTTTCGTTCCTACAGCACACAAGTACCGTGCCACTCAGCCATCGAGGAGCCACGTGGGACAATGAACAAGTTAATTCCAGCCAGCTTGTGCTGAAGAAGGGCCTGCTACGCGTAGTGTTTGCAATCAAACAGCAACATCTACTCGAGCTAGGATAATCAGTTATTTTCTCTACTGAATTGTTCTCATTCCTATTATGCTGTGTGACTCCTGCAGGCGCTCATGATTGCTGTCGTAGCTAGGAGATGTAAATTAAGTGTTTGGTGAAGAAAATGGACTGAGCCATGCTTTCCCCGTGCAAGGGAAAAAACAGAGGGGAAGGTGAAGGGGAGAAAGGCCGGAAAATATCTCCCGGGTTTTTCAGCGTGGGTCACCGTATGAGTTGAACAGCTCGCTTGCTTGCCTTCTGTTACTGTCCCTCTAACGTTGGCATGTCTGGATTTTCATACTTGGGCTGCAACCTTTTAGGTGTCACGAGATTTGGTCAGTCATGGCACCTGCATTTCTCAGGCGGAACTCAGCACCTGGCAGGGTCGGGGCCTTACATCAAGAGAGTCAGCCTGCTTCCAGATTTCCTTGTAGCTGAGTGCTAATGCTGGGAATACCGAGCTATAGGAAATAACGGAAAACGCATGTTCGTCAAAGGAGCATCCAGACACAGCGGAGTAAACGGAACTGGCTTTGCCATCTGAAAGGGAAGCCCATTAGTAAGAGAACAGCTCACAGAGGAACCATTTTAGGATTTAAACAATAAATATTGTGTAATCTGCAGGATGACTAACCTCCCTCCTGCGTTTGCCTGAGGCGGTCGTGTTAACAGAGATGACACACTAAGAGAGGGGACTGCGTGTTCCTTTGCTTCCAGACTGCTCCACGTGTCAGGGAGTTTTGAGCTGACTTTGGCAAAGGATGCAGAGTGCAAACAGCAACCAGAATAATGGTTCAAATAAGCTGGCAGAGGTTTTAGTGTCGTCGTTGCCATCCTGTGATATTATTAGTGGAGGAAACGAAATACACGCAACCTTAGTTCTTGCTTTGGTTCTCTACAACTTAAGGGGGGCAGGGGAGTGAGAACAGACGAGGTGAGTGACAGAAGCTACTCCTTTCCTTTAATTAGAGGAAGTGTAAGTATATGGTGATGCTCTGGCCCCACCAGTCAGTTAGGACTCAGCTGGGGGCTAGTTGAAGCTGATGACAAAACTCTTACTTGTTTCAGAAGAACTGCTGTTTTTCATTTCTGAATCTAATTGTTTATCTCATAGCCTGTTTATTACAATGAACTCTCTTGAAAATAATGAAATCACAGAACTGGAAAATGCATGAAAATGAAATCAAACCCTGCCAAATATTTTTGCATGTTAAGATTATATTAAAGAATATAACTTCACAGTTCTCATTTCAGCGTTATTGCCCAGTACAACCATTATCAAATGTGCTTAACAGCTAATTTTCATATTTAAACTAAAATGACACAACTTTTAAGCGATCGCTACCCCTCTCTTCTATTTTCCTACTCAAAAGAAAGAGCCATGAGGCTTGTGCAGCACTGACAAAAATCAAATAAAAATCTCAAAGTCCTTTTAGAGTAGTGTTACTGACTGTCCTATTTATATTTGGCTGAACTCAATGTTTGATCGTAAGGTTTTTCAACCGGACCCAAAAGCCTGAAGTAGTGTTTCACATGCTGGTGAGGTGGCAGAAAAAGTAAGCGCACCAACACTGTCGTTTTTCTGCAGATGAGCAATGTGACTCCAGAGTATTGCCTTGACATCATACAGAAGTTTGAAGTATCAGAAGAAAACAAGAAGCAAAATGTTCTTGGGATTGAAGGTAAAGGTCTTGATACCATAGTGGAATCGAAAAGCTTTAGCAGCATTTTGGGGTAGCTTATGATATTTGACTGCGGTCGGAAGTGACACAGGAGATGGGCAGTCAGTACTATAGGCGGGTTTTTGTGAGACGTGGGAGAGACAAGAGTAGGTGGGGTGAATTAGCAGCTGGTGTTATACAGCAATACATCATAGCCTTCATATGCTAATGTGAATGCCTTAGGCTTGCATGAATTTATTGCTAACTGTATATTCGTAAAACACAAAAAGCATTCCATACCACACCACGTATTTTGTACTATAGCCCGTTCTAACTCAACGCTTTGACTTATGCTTATGTGAAATAAAATATGGACAGTTGCATTTTCTTTGGGTTTTAATACCTTATTCACCTTGTTTGCTAAAGCAAATGTAGATGGTGTATTTATCCAGAATCCAACTTGGTATCAAATCAAAATCTGAATCGGAAAGAAATAGATTAAATGCTGTGGTGTGTTAATTTGCCCAGAAGATAGATTTCATGAAACAGCAGAACCTACATGGTGGGTTTTGGGTGGGCGGGATGGAGAAATCTTCCTCTGCATGGTACTTAAATCCGGGGCACGGCCTCCCAGATCGTAAACAGGCTTCCGGTGTGACCCTGGGCACTGCACTTAAATTGAAATGAGGAAAGCAAAATGAACAAGCTACGACATTTAAAAAATACTTCCGAAGGCATTTCCGTTGCTTTTAATCTTACTGCTGCTTCTTTCATGTTTGTGTTGCTTTCAGGGTTGGTATTCTTTGCACTATCCTTTGGAATTATTTTACGTTTCTCAAAGGAGATATTTTAAAATTTTTCGCTGTTCAACACTGATCTGATTTATAGGGATACAGACCAAGTACCATCTTCTTATACAAACTTGCAGCATAGAGAAAACTGTAAACAAGAGTGGAAGTGGCTAGATTAGTGAATTGGCTGGCACGGCCCCCGCGCTCTGTGCTGCAGTGCAGCCTTTGGGTGGCTGCTACCTTGTCTACGCGGTGTCTTCAGTGGGGATAGGGCTTATCTACAGCCAAAGAGTGGCACTGGGACAGCCTAAGTGTCAGCAGTAAACTTGGGGAGGGGGGGGGGAAAGCATGTACTTCCAAGTCAGGATGTCAGTTTGGCTCCTGTTTCCGCCCTGTGATCTGTATAAATTGTCAGCTCTTTCGTTAGTTTTGGTAGGAATGTGTTCTTTTGTTTTGTTCTTGATGCCGTTGCTGCCTTCTGAAGATTGCTTCTCAGCTTGGGACCCGTGAGGCGTCAACAGTAGCATGAAGTCCCGGTACACCTGCGCAATACCAACCCTGTACTCTCGCAGGCGTCATATCCTACGTCCGTTCCGCTGCCCCAGTATTTGAGGGATTTCCTCTGCCTCCTCTTGTTTACGAGCCGTCACACTTGTGATGGAGCAGAACAGGATAGCTCTTACCTGTTACCATCACAAGGGTCCGTTGAGGGAAACACGCTGCGCATCTCCAATCCTTTGCTTCTTGCTGAATGTGCAGCTGCGGTTCCCTCCCTTCCGCCTACCCAGCTGTATTTCTCTAAGCAGGTTGCTCTCCCACCAAGGCAAAGTTCAGCATCCCAGGGAACGCGGGCTGATGCTGCCGAAGTATTTGACCCAATTTCTCTGTTATACTGATGCTTTGACAAGAATCAAGAAGGGGTAGGGTATACCAGTGTAAGAAGACGACAGTTTTTCTAACAGTAACGACTCGTGATTTAGCTGCATCCTGTCTGTTTGCAACAGCATCTAGATGAAGGGATCGTTTTTATCCCCCTGAATAATTGTGAGGGAGGGTATTTTCTTCCACTGATGCTAACAAACCCAGTACCACCTTCTGTTCTGCTTACTAGTGGAGTGGTTTTGTCTGAACTGCAGAAGGCCCTTTGAGCACACTTGTCATAGTCTGTGCACTGGATTTGGTGTCGGGAGCTTCTCCCGGGCTTGAGAGAATTTTTACTTGTGCATTTTTGTTATCTGCCCCTTTTGAGGGTCTGAATGAAACATGGGATCTGAAAACAGGTTGGGCAGGGGCTGTATTGATCTGTGGGCGTTTTCAGTCTTTTCATATAGCTGCTATGTGTTGCTTTCATCCTTCTCTTAGAATCCTACTTTCTTTTTTTTACTGTTGGTAGTTTCGGAAGAGGCTTAGCTCAATGTCATGTTTTGCGAATGCTTGTTGATCCCTCCTCCCCGTCCCACAGTCATAAATGTGTCTTCCAGGATTGTATTTCCTTTTCTAGTTCAAAGCTGTTTGAAGATTGTCTGGGGGCAAGGGCTGCATCTTGGCAATTTATTCTTCTCAAAGTTGTCAGTACTTCCATAGTCTTCAAAAAGAAATACCTGTGTGTGTGTGCCAGCAGTGGACTGAGTCTGTGCAGCCTCTTCAGTTTGTAGAGAATGAGGCGAGCCACAGACAGCAGTTAATATGCTGAAATTATGGGGTAAAGGAAGATTAATCCCTGCTATGTGATTTGGTAGTTTTGGAGACACGAGTTCGCACCGACAAGCATGAACAGAAGAAAGTGTTAGAGTGCAAATGATTTGCTCGGTGAGATATACTGCATCTGTGGCAAAACTGTTTCTCTTTGTTCAAAGGTTTCACCAACTTCATGCGCAGTCCTGCCTGTGATATATTTAATCCGCTGCATTGCGAAGTGCATCAGGATATGGATCAACCCCTTTGTAACTACTTTATTGCTTCATCTCACAATACGTACCTGACAGGAGACCAACTGCTGTCCCAGTCCAGAGTGGAGATGTACGCACGGGTGCTGCAAGATGGTTGTCGATGTATTGAAGGTATGTTTTTAGTGTAACTTGCTGGTTGTGAGATGTATGATGGACATTACTTTTAAGCACAAAGTCAGTGGCGCACTCAAAGCATTAATGCTTCACTGTCTGATTACCTTAGTGGTAAATTCCTGTTTTCTAGCAGTCCAAGCAGGAATTTTTCCGTTGGGAATGACCTTCTCGGACGAACTTCAGACACCTCTCTCTTCTCCTGCCTGCTGCTGTGGTGTTACGCTTTTTTTCCGTTGTCCCGTGTTTATCTGAAGCATTTTTTTGGTTGCACAAACCCAGTAAGGCAATGGACAGGCATCTGTTTGGGGCCCCGCAGTTCCAGCAGAGCAGCCCCGGTTGTTCCTCGCTGCGGTTCCCCCGTGCTGGGTTACTGCTCCACAGGAGTGCTTCCTAATCCGCATCGTTCAGAATGAGCTGAGACAGCAAAGATCTTTCTCTGCCATAAACCAAACGGGAAAGCAGGTGTTTGCATATGTAGTTCTTCCTGCGGACGGAAAGAAAAGATGAAAAGTTCTTGTAGGGGGAGCACAGGTGAGCAAATGGTGCCTCCTTATCAGCACAGCTGCGTATCTATTTCTGCCACCATCTTAGAGCTGAGAAATTTGGTTTTGGTCTGCCGCAATAGAGGCAGGATGCTGTTGCGTTGGCTGGATGCTGGTGGGAGGAACCAAGATGCTGTTTGTCTGATCGCTTGGAGATCGTGTTGCATTCTTGTTTAAGTTCTGCATGGTTTAAATAATAGCAAAACATTAGTATTTTTCTTTTCAAGAATAAACCCAATATTAATCTTTTATGACTAGAATTACAAAACTCTTCTCTGGAAGAATAATTTGTTAATCTGAATTTAAAAATTAATTAGAGAAAGTGAACCGAGAAAATTGAGTGGTCGTCACTGTGCTTTCCCTTCTATGGGAGAGTTCACTAAAATCCACAGGAGTGCGTTGTTTTACTTGACCTCAAAATTATTGCAGATGCTGTACAGCCTAGGTAATAGCTTGGTAGCTTTCTCTTTCTGAAGCATTGAACTTCCTGTAGAGGCAACAGAAGTGACAAGTTTGGCGTAAATCAAGGGTACAGTAATTCGTTTGGCGAAGTATGGCTGTCCCAGTCCATTCTACGTGTGATGGGTTTGATGCTACTGTTACTGTAGTCGGTTATAAAACCGCAAGTTTAATTGGAAGTGGAAAAAGACTAAACTGTTTTTAAATAATTTGTCTGCAGAAGCTGCTTTCCCAAGAGACAGCTGTAAACATAATTTGACCTATTACATCTTTGTAATTTTATATATGAGGAAAAAACCTCAGGTTAGTATAAAGGGAAAAACAGTTTTAGGTTGCAGATTTCTGATTTGATATAAAAAAAGACTGTCTTGTTAGTCTTTATTGGTAGCTCGTAATAGATTGAATGAAACTTGTTGGCACATGCGCGATTGAGGAGCGTACATGAGTTCTGCGGGCAAGCAAGGTCAGCAGAAATGCGTGAGATCGTGGGCATCTCTTAATGCATAGCTCTTATTTGTCTTAATAGTGGATTGCTGGGATGGTCCAGATGGAGAGCCAGTAGTGCACCATGGCTACACTCTTACTTCTAAAATACTCTTCCGTGATGTGGCAGAAACTATCAATAAATACGCCTTCATCAAAAATGAGTAAGTGTAGAGTCAGTTTTGAAGCTACCCCTGTCTGTTTTGTGCAGTGAATGCCATGTCAAAATGAGCGGTCGACATCAGGAAGTACATATATTCCTTTAAACACATTGAGAAATTACAAAGTTGATTCTGTTTGTTGCCTGTGTCATATTTATTGTTCAGCTGCGTGAGCTCTTTCCACCAACCCAGTTGGAAAGTTCAACATAAGTTAGAAACACCTTTCGAGCATTGTAAACTCAGTAATATTTTGAACAGTCTGAGGCTGCTGAATATTCATCTGCAGATTATTTTGGCCCTTTGTTTGAAGAGAACTTCCCGCTCATATCCACAGGGAAATTCTCCTTAAAAATCAATACCGTAATAATATCTACCCAAGGAAAACACTTTATTTCAGTAGGAAAATTGAAAAGCTGTCTCGTACATCGTATGAGGGAATACTGAGATGTGGGTTGATATTCAGATTCCATTTTGTTTGCTATGCTACTATATAACAGTTTATTAGAAAACCATGGAGTTTAATCATATGTACGCAAGAGACTCAAGTAATGAGTGGGTGTATAGAATTTTGAGGAGTTTAGAGAGAATAAAGGGAAAAGGCTTATTTCTCTATTAAAAAAAAAAGGGGAGGGGAAGTGAGCCAACAGTGACTGTGGGGGGGACCCCCCAAAAAACCCCAACAACCCCCCGCCCCAAAAAAAAAAAAAAAACCAAGCCCAAAAGTTTGGTGTTATTGATTAGAAATAGGAACTGGTGAATTCAAAACCAAAAGACACGGTTCTTCATNAAAAAAAAGGGGGGAGGGGAAGTGAGCCAACAGTGGCTGTGGGGGGACCCCCCAAAAAACCCCAACAACCCCCCGCCCCAAAAAAAAAAAAAAAACCAAGCCCAAAAGTTTGGTGTTATTGATTAGAAATAGGAACTGGTGAATTCAAAACCAAAAGACACGGTTCTTCATTTGGTGTGTAGTTGGGCTCTGGGCTTCCTTGCCATAGAGTTCTGGGGCTGCCAAGAGTTTAGAAAGCAACTGGGCACGTTTGTGGGAGAAGTAGGCTGTTATATACAGAAACAATGTCTTTAGCTCAAGAAACTTGAGCTGCAAATTCGTGGAGCCTGGGAGAGCATTCTGGGAAGTATTGCCAAATAATTCTCCTTCTCCAGACTCTGGGCATCTTCAGAGGTTTGGTCTGACTCACTGTAGCTGCGCTTGGTAAGACAAACGCAAATCGTCCGTGGAGCTGTCAGTCTTCGGAAGATGAACAGAGAGAAGTTAGCAATTCCTTTAAATCTGTTGATTTCAAAACTCTTCTCTCCAGGAGCAGCTTGCTGATCACTTACGGCTTGTGAAGACTTTGTATGCGGCTTGCAAAGGAATAGTGTAACTTCGGCTCAGCTACATAGANCAGACTCTGGGCATCTTCAGAGGTTTGGTCTGACTCACTGTAGCTGCGCTTGGTAAGGCAAATGCAAATCGTCCGTGGAGCTGTCAGTCTTCGGAAGATGAACAGAGAGAAGTTAGCAATTCCTTTAAATCTGTTGATTTCAAAACTCTTCTCTCCAGGAGCAGCTTGCTGATCACTTACGGCTTGTGCAGACTTTGTATGCGGCTTGCAAAGGAATAGCGTAACTTCGGCTCAGCTACATAGGACAAAAAGGCTTTGCATTGCTGATGTGCTTTATCGCAAGTTTCTCTTTGCCTCGTGCTTGGTGATCATCAGTTTCAGACTTTGTCACCCTGTGTGCTAGTGGGTAGGGTTGGAGGGAGAGCGCAGAATCACCTGCGGGGGCTATCTGAGGGGTTCTGACAGAGCAGGGATTTGGGAGCTCGCGTGCAGACTCCTCCCTCCCAAACTGAGTTCCTTTCCAGACTGCTGACAATGAAAAAGCAAATTGCTTAAATCAGTTCGTGTGGTCAGCTGTGCGGGTCTTCTCTGTTAAAACACAGTTATGACAATGTCTGGGGGTTTTGTTTCTAGGTTTCCAGTGATACTGTCTATTGAAAACCACTGCAGTATTCAACAGCAAAAGAAGATCGCTCAGTACTTGAAGGAGATATTTGGTGACAAACTCGACTTGTCATCTGTAATCACTGGAGATTCCAGACAGCTTCCCAGTCCTCAAAATTTGAAAGGGAAGATCCTAGTGAAGGTAACTTGCTACTGGTGACATGTTCGAAATGCCACAAAAGTCAGCGTGTGGTATTTATCGTAGATTTTCTTTGACTTTGGAGAACCAGTTCAGCAGCACCATGTGGAATAGTACAGAGGGACTAAGTGGGCTGAAAGTCTGAGCTTTTCAGAGACATGGAAACAGAGTTTACCTTGGCCTTGGTGAGTGTTCCAGAGTACTTCTGTAAGTGTTTCAGCAGGGAGGTAATACCAACAGCAGTGGAAAGAAAATTCTTTCTATTTAAGCATCTTATCTGAGAGTCTTAGTCAGAGGCGCTTAGTTTTAAATCTTAGCACCAAGTCAGGAGAGCAGAAAAATGATACAAAATGCATCGTTACGAACAGAAGGGACTGTGACACAGTTACCTGAACCTGGATTTTTATCTTTTTTGAAATTTGTCTAATTTGTTACTAGGGGATATTGTTCTGTATGGTTCATATCGCTGTAGTATCTAAACATTATCCTGCAGTCTCGGACAAAGTGTTGTGGGGTAATATAAAACCTTCTGAAAATTTTCTGCATTTCCCCCTTACCCTGCTATGAGCAGTAGTTCATGAAATGAAACTGTTTTCATGGTTCATCAGCTGTGTTTATGAAAGAAGAGCACTTCAGAAGGTGGCTGTAAGGAGCAGCGAGAGAGGAGGCCCTTGAGCACTGTAGTTAGTGTTGTGTGCAAGATTAATTGTTTGAGCCTCTCAGTGTAAATGGATTTGCTCTGAAAGGAATTTCAAAGAGCAAGATGGATATAATAAGAAAGAAATGCAAGGCAGACCTTTGAGAGGATGATTAATAGAGTCATAGCTAATTAGATTGTCTAATTTACCTGGACGCATAGGGGCAATTACTTTGCTGTGAGCTCTTGAGATACTGTTTCCCGCCTCCTTTATCCTCGGTATCGCGCTGGCTACGAGGAGTCACAGTTTTGATTTGATGCTGGTTTGAATGTATTTCAATGTATAGTACAGAGCTGGCTCTGAATTAGAAAACCTTTGAGTGCTCAGCTGTGGTTTGGGATTTCACTGAATCAGTTTTCTGTGTAACTGCTAGTTAATGAACTGTGCAAGCATGTACTGTTCATATTTACGTGAGTCAAACAAAATAGTATGTGGTGTCAATCATGAGACAACTCGGCAAACCGGGCTGGAAATACTCCGTCAGTGCACAGAGGACAAGAGAGGTTTGCTCCTGTGCTGTTCTTACCTTTGGGCTGGTCTTCCTAGCACACTTGAGTTTGTAACGTTAGTTTGGTTCTTCAGCAAACGGCGCTGAAACCCTGTGAGCGGTTACAGAATGGTGTGGAGCTGAGCTAACATTTTCAGAATGAGGATTATTATTTTAAGCATCACAGTATCTTTTCACAAAGCCCTGTCTCCCATCTCCTGCTCAATGTAAGCAGCCCTGTTGGAAAAGGTAAAATCATATTTAGGAATCGGTGTCTTGTTGAGAAGTAAGCCGTTTTCTCATATTTTTGCTTTTATTTTGCTCTGGTTTATATATTTTCCTTTGAAACACAGTATTGATCCATTGGCCAAACAATTTCGAGTAATGGCATGATTTTCATCTTGCTAGTGTGTGTGTATATATATAGTCACTCTAATAATACTCATGGATTTAAGCCAGTGTAAAGGTGCCAGTGTGAAGTGAATCTGACCCGCTCATTAGCCGGGCAGCATTATTAATTCCAAAATGCAGTCTACAAATCAACCCTCTTCATTTCTGCAGATATCTGAGTGCAATTCTTACCTACCTCTGTCACTGATGAAACAGGTAGACTGCAAACATTTCTGCAAGCAGCGAGGAAGACACAGAGGCAATAACGCAAAAGTTTAACAGGCGATTTATTAAGTAGCAGATGGTAAAGCAATGGCCCTAAGTTGCGGCTTGGGAGGTGCAGGCTGGATGGCAGGAACAGCTTTTCCAGCTGCAGGAAGAGGCTGCCCAGAGAGCTGCGGGAGTCTCCACCCTTGAAAGTTTGCAAGACTCGTCGAAGCAAAGCTCATGTAGAGCTGGTGACGATCCTCCTTTAGTGGCAGTTTGGACCAGAGGCCTTCAGAGGTCCCGTAGCCAACATTTCTGAGGTTCTGTGGTTGGGCTTCGCTATAAGCGACCGTACGGGAGAATTCAAGATGAATGTTCTAAAAAGGATAATTGATCTGTCGGAGACTTTTTATTTTAATGAACCAGAAGTAGCCAATAACCTCTGTTTGCTCACCACTCTAATCCGATGTTGGGAACTAGACATGGAATTACAGTAGTTCCTTTCTAATGTAGGTTTATGACATGCGCAGTACTGGATTAGCAACTAGTGTTGGATTGCTGGCTACATACACCCTTGCATGAGCACGTAATATTAAAATAGGCTTTGCTGCTTCCTTCATGTTGATGACTGCTTGCAGTGAGTTTGTTTGTGTCCGCGTTTTCTGTTCCAATGAAGAGCCTACGACAAAATCTCAGCTTTTGGTTTTTTGACTTTTATTTTAAGTATGCAGCAGCCTGCTTGCTAGAGGTAAGCCTGAAATTACCTGGGACTCAGTTCAGAAAAATCTTCTGGACGCTTGCTGGCTTGCTCCAGAGATGGGAGATGGTATGCTCTTTTTTTGAAAGAGCTTGCAAAGATCTTTTGTTAACAAACTCTTCCAGAAGTACTTAAATGATCGCGTGTGNCAGTTCAGAAAAATCTTCTGGACGCTTGCTGGCTTGCTCCAGAGATGGGAGATGGTATGCTCTTTTTTTGAAAGAGCTTGAAAAGATCTTTTGTTAACAAACTCTTCCAGAATTCCAGAAGTACTTAAATGATCGCATGTCATAATCTGGAGCCAGTTTGCATGACGCTCTCTGAAAATGAATTTTAAACTCCGTCACAATTTTCATAAGGAATAGTTGAGGAAGGGCCTATTTTGGTCTTTGCACTAGATGACACTGACCATTTGTTGTGAATATTTCTTGTGAATGTTTTTTTCTCATTCTAGGGTAAAAAGTTGCCATGCAGTCTTGGAGCAGATGCTGAGGAAGGAGAAGTTTCAGATGAGGATAGCGCTGATGAAATTGAAGATGACTGCAAATTAAAGCCCTGCTACGTATGTGCATATCCACAGTTCCCAGAACTGTTACATCTCTATTTCTTACATGCATACTCCATAATCCTACTTACAGTTGTTAGCAGATTAGAGTTTTTAACTTTGATTTCTTAGTCTTCTGTATTAAGGACCTGACAAATGAAAAAAAAAAAAGAGATATGTAACATTATTGTTTTCGATCCTTCTGTCTCTTATTTCTTGACACCGAAGATTGCTTTCTGTCATGTTTATTTCTTAGCTCCTCGTTTATTTTTCTGTGGTTCATTTTATTATTTTTCAGAATAGCTCGGGATTTGCTTTTCAGGTGACTGAAGTCCTCATCTGAACTGGCTCAGAGGAAGCGTAGGCTTATGCCAGTTCTTCCCCTACCCTGATGCTGCTAAACAGCTCGTGTCAGCAACATCTTTTTGGAGATTCAAGTACACCACGCAGAAGGGTTGATTTGACTTCCCCCCTCCTCTTACATAAACAAACCCACTTTTGCTACTGGACAAAATAATGATTAATTCATTTCTTAATTCTTTAAAGGTTAGATTGCACTTGGATTTCATTCAGCCCCTGTGTTCCACAAGGCAGTCTCGTACAGAAGTGCAGCCTTGCAGTAAACGCTTGAAGCATAGGATAAAATCAGCTTGCTCAATGACTCGGAATGTTATATTTCTGTTAGTATTTGCTACAGAACTGGAAATATTTGGCATTAACTAACTTATGAGGAAGCTTGAAGAGTCCCAGTCCCATAAACCTTTAGGAATATTATTGTTTTAAGTACAGGTACAAACTTCCACAGGTGTAATTCTGGGGTAAAACTGTATATTGAATGAATGTAACTCTTAATTATGGGTATGGTAAGGTGAGATAAGATTGCTCAACCAGTTCTGAACCACCATAATGCCTGATTTGTTGTTATGTGCTGTTCAGTAGGAGCAGCCTGTGTAATCCACGTATGCTTTATTAACACGACTTGAGCAATTCTGATGAGATGATGCTTTCTTCAACAGAAACCACTAAGACGAAATTTGGCAGTTCATAAAGCCAATGCAAAACACAGCATGTCTTTGGGGCTAGAAAGGGAATGTGCTAGGATGGAACAGTTGCTTTCCTCTCCTGGCTCAGGAGAGGTTTCACACCCCATGGACAGAGGAATGCTAGATGCACGCTGTTGGTCTATAAAATCCGTTTTTATTTTAAGCCCACTATCCAAGACGCTAGCTTGTGTCTGTATAGTCTGTGTGGCTGTTCCTCTGTCTTGCCATTTGGAGCAGGAATCTAGTGATGCTTAGGTTGTCTGATATTTTGGAGGAAGAGCGTAAGTGCATCAGCTGAGAATTCATGCCATCTTCCGAAAGAGAAGATCAGACTTGTGACAGTGTTGAAAGAATGAGCTAACACCAGGGCCGGGTTCCGGGGCGATCTGCGTGGCGGACTGCCCTTCAGTGAGGTGGGATAAATTATGCCAGGAGGGCTAAAGAGCAAAAAGGGGAAGGGAAATAGCAGTAGAGGCCACTGGTAGAAAAGGCAGAATCAGGCAGGATTATGCAAGAAGCTTTTTCTTGCACAGAGAAAGGAAACGTTGGGGGCGCTGTGTGGCCTGAAGCATGTGTAGTATTTCCTCAGGCTGTCCCAGAAGTGATGGATGTAATAATCTCCCTTAACTGGATTCCTTAATGTCTTTCAGAGTAATGGCGCAACCCAGCACCAGGTGGAATCTTTTATAAGAACAAAACTGGAATCTCTGATAAAAGAATCCCAAATCAGGGACAAAGAAGATCCCGACAGCTTCACTGTGAGAGCACTGCTAAAAGCAACTCATGAGGGTTTAAACGTTAACCTGAAACAGGTATTTGGGTTTTTCCCCTTCGCATGCTCTGTTGGATATTAGGCAATGCAATGTGTGTTGCACATTTTTCAGATGGAAAAGCTGATTAACTTCTGAGAGTTTGTATTACCCAAAATGAAAACTTGGAAGTATTTCAGGAAAATATCTAATGAGAGAATTTGAATGGTCAAATGTGAAGAGTATGTTGTTTCAATAGGTTCTGATCTGCTTCGTTCCTTGTCACACTTGGAAGCACCTAATTCAGTAACCAATATTGCAAGCATGTGTCAAGCAATTTGGTTTGTGTCAAAGCATCTGGGGAAAGATGCTTTTTCCTGTTGCCTTAGTCCTATGAAGACTGGCCGTGATAACTGAAAGCGTTGCCTTCCTGTAATGCTGACGGCTGTTTCGTACGGCGCTAAAACACAGGATTGTGCTTTTGCTGCCCTAAACAAGGTTCTGTTTTTTCCTGCCCAGACCACTTTATATCAAGAACGGTATGTTTCTTTTCCTTTTTGACAGCAAACTATTTTTGTAAAACAGTAACGTGTATCGGAATTTTGAGCACGTCAATAGACAGTGCCTTCGATCCACGGTTACCATACTTCCAGCTCAACCAGATGCAAACCCTGCTTATGTTAAATTACAGAGTGGATTGTTCTGAGGGGGATCTGCCTGCTCTGTAACCAGCGTAGTCTTAAAGGTCAGGTACACGTAGCTCTGCTTTCTGCACGTCTTCCCACTCTGGAGGGTTTATCAGTTCTTAACCTGTTTCTCTGAGGCTGGACCTATGAGAGTTTTGCCTGAAGCCAGGCTTGGCTGCAGAAAACGTACTCAGCTTGTGCTGATGCTTGGGACGTCTGGTCAAAGCTGCGTTGTGGTGGGAAGGGGCTGTAGGAATGCAAAGGACAGAGCCACCTGACCCCACAGAGAAGGGTTATTTTCAGACTGTGAGATCAGAGTCGGCTTGGCTGTTCCCTTTGGCCTTCACTGGGTCGGAAAAGTGGGATTTCAGAGAGCAAACTCCCCGTGTCAGTAAATATGATCAGATATGAGCCATTTAAATATTATTTTGAGTTAGAATGATTACGTTTGGTATGCTCTCTGGTATCTGGAAAAATAATTGGCCCCTACCTAGCATTTGGGGGGGGGTTGGGGGGGAGGGCGGGCAGGGAGCTCTGTTTAAAGAGCACAAATTCCCGTACGGTGTTTGTGTTGGATATGATGCCTGAGATTACCCATCACATGTCATTGACATGACCAGAATACTGAAAATACTTCAGTAATGCAACTGTGTTATTCAGATATCTGTCTGTTAATACTATAAAGTGATGGAATTTTCTAATTGAGTTATTTTACGTTATTAAGGGACATTTAGAGATCTCTTCCCTTGCTGCAGCAGCGCTGTGTGAAGACTGTTTCTATGTGACTGTTGTTTTCAAGGATCTTAAAGTAATGCAGAGCTAAACAATTGGTAAAGGAACAATTAGTAATAAGTTAAAACAACTGGAAAATTAATTTTTATCAACTGTGGACCTAGATGGGAGAAAACTAAATGGTTAAACGTTATGCTGGTTTGGTAATCAAGTAACTCATTAGCTAGCTGTGTTTGGTGGTGCTGTAAAGCTCTTTTCTTGTAGTTGCTGTGTAATTGATGTACCAGAAAGGGATCTGTTGGGGAATTTTTTCTACTTTGTTGCTGGTCAAATATCATTTTGCTTTGCTTCACCACTGATGTGCCTTTCATTTTCCCAAAGGCTTGCTATTATCTTTTTAAAGAGAAGGAGGGGGGTGGTGGTGGTGGAAATCATTCACAGTGCAAGTTTATGTACTAATCTCCAGTAATTATCAAGTGGGGTTTTTTTTGCGGGAAGGCGGGCAATGTGTATGGTACTGTCGGTCAGGCCTGATACCAGCTTGGATTTGCTGTTGAAGCTGTCAACTCTCACTCTTATCTGAGGCAGACAAGTACTTTATCTGCTAAGGTTTCCTTCCACGTTTTACAGAAACTTTCAGCCTGAGTTAGGAACAATTGTTTGAACCCAGATACAGAGATTATTGACTTTCTTGGACCTGAAGAAACCACCTAATGCCCTTATCGTTATCGTAGCCAGAAGTGAATTCCAGCTCAGCCCTGAACAAGGAATAGCCCAAATTCATAAGGCTTGCTGAAACACTGAGGGAATATTCTTCAGCACCTTTAGGTCTTTGTTTGGCTCTTAAGAAGATGAAGGCGTGTGCTTTTCTGACAGAAAAAGCTAGATGCTGCCAGGAATTATCAAACTGATGTCTAGGGCATGGTTATAAATGTGGAACTCAGACTTCAGGCTGCCTGTGAAAAGTCCACATTTATCTGTTAAAGGAGGTTTTTTTTTTCCCCTTTTCCTTTGTGGCTATCTTCAGGTACACTCTCAAATGTTGTTGTGCTTTGTTGTTGCGTGCCTGAGTTTGCTAGACTTTTTTCTACATGGATGGTTGTTGTCTTGAGTGTTAATGTTAATAGCTTTCCTTGCTGTTAGAGGTTGCTAAGCTATCAAGCGTATAAAGAAATTAGAAAGGTCCTGTAATACTGTTTTGCATTGCAACTTGTTTTCACAGATCAGTGTATTGTGTTTAGGCTTTAACTCGCTTTTATTCTCATGTGCAATCACTATACTCTTGTAATAGTGAATCAGGGTGAGGTAAATTGAAGCTAATACTTTTAGAGACTGTAGCAGACTCCTTAAAGATACTTCTGAAGGTATCTAGTCACATTTTTTTATTGCACTCTCTCTGCACAGAACCTGGACACAAAAGAAGGTGGAAAAAAGTCTCATAGTCGGTCATTAATGAGCAACTTCGGTAAACACAAAGTAAGTAAAATGAGAGACTTGGTTTGCTGTTCTAGGTCTGACAGTGTTCCAGGGTTTGTTTTATTGCTTGTGACAAGCACGGTGGGTATGGGGGCAATGAGGAAACACTATGTGATTACGCTTGGTATGTTTGTTGCTGTTCAGAAGAATATACCTGCTAGCAGTATGGAGAACCCTTTAAAGATGGTCACGCAAACTCAAAAACCATCTTGCCTGACCAAAGAGATCACCTTTACTAGTGATGTGGAATTGCTGACTTTCTGACTGAACTTGCAGCAGCAGAAGAGCAATGTAGACAAATGCCTCGGTGTAGTCTTGTTTTCCAGACCTCTGTCCACACAGCTGGCAATGTTTGTTTTATTCCCAGTCTGGTTTTACCTTGTTGCATACCATGCCCTTACTGTTTTTCCACTTGCTTTAGGGGACTGCTGTGACTGAGTACTGGCTCTGGGCTCCTGCATTGTAAAAATGTGTTCTTTTCTGATCTCTTCATGGTTTTGCGTATAGCCTTTATATGTTTGTGTAGCTGCTAGGTCAAATTGTCTGCTTCGCTGGGTCTTCACTGGGGCGGCTCTATTGAACCAAGCAAGAGCTAATATAATTCAAATGAGTGTGATGTTTCATTTTACAGCTGGACAGACAGCAGCCAGCAAAAGGGACAGCGTGCCCATGCTTCCTCCCATTCCCATATCCTGACAAACATGTTCCTGTCATCCGCCTCCCCTATTCCCACACTCCCACAGTGCCTCCAGGCTTGAATTTATTGAACACGTAGCCTCAGCGTGAGCTGGTTCAACTGAAAGCTTCCTTCTTCCCAGAGTCAGTTAGCAAATACCCAGTAAATCAGCAGACAGGCTGGTCATGAGAGAGGCGTGGGGCAGGTCTGCAGCCAGGTCACTGTGCCATTGGCGGCTTCCTCTGCCCCCAGCCTGCTAGACGCCTGTATTCCTCTTCAGTGCTCTCCATGGCGAGTGCTGCAGCCGAGCAGGGAGCACGGTCTGTAACTGCTAATCTGAGCAGCAGTTTAGGAAAAACAGCGATTATGAAATACTTCATAGAACTTAATCAGCAGCCAACTCATCTGCCCTGAAGCCAGCTAAGAGCCATGAAAAAGCCTCTAGGCAGACAATACCAGGACTCATATTTACACTTCGATTATAAGCTTACATCAGTTTAAAGTGGTTGTATTTCTTTTAGCGGCTTTAGCTAAGCGCGCATTATTTGCTCAGCGTGTGTTGACATCTGCGAGTACCTGTTGTGCACGATAGTGGACACTTCACGTTGTAATCTGTGCTCGCTGATGGGATAACAACTGCTGTGGAATGAGATGTCGCAGACAAAAGTCAGCACTAAGAAGTGCTGGTTACCCTGAGGGCTGGAAAGCGTGCCAGTAATTTAATGATTTCAAGTAGCTATCCTAATGGCTGTAGCAGGTCGGAAAGCCCATTCATTTCATCTCTGCTGAAAAAAATGAGCAAGAGTATGTATAGATTTTAATTTTATTTTAGTAATGATTGTATTGTAGACTGAGGCAACGGGGGTGTCCAGTAACTTCCCCCATATGCCTTTCCGGCTAGGGCGATGCCTGGGAAGGTTGATTACTATTGACATTTTTGCAAGTACAGAATTATCCACCCAGGGATATTGATTTGTGATGTTTTCCGCTGGCTCTTGTGCCATGTGTATCCACGTATAAACTCTTCAAAAACTGCCAGTGGAGGGACAAAGACGCTACGGCTGGGAATTCCTGCAAGTTAACTGCAGGAAACATCCACAATGCAGACCNCCGCTGGCTCTTGTGCCATGTGTATCCACGTATAAACTCTTCAAAAACTGCCAGTGGAGGGACAAAGACGCTACGGCTGGGAATTCCTGCAAGTTAACTGCAGGAAACATCCACAGTGCAGACCTTTGGATTCCAGAACTGAACCATGCAAACGATTTCCAATACAGTCGACTTTATTTCAGCACTGAACACAGCAAACTAAATTATGTGCATTATTGGTGTATCGCAGCAGGAGAAAAGAAATCCGTGCTCAGCTGGCGCTTAGCCATATGAGCAAAAGGATAAGGAGCTCTCAGTTACATTGTTAATTACCTGTTGATGAGAAGGGAATTAAAGAAACTCTCACTTGAAGCTATAGTTAGTGTTACAAAAGATGTAATGTTGCTGAAATTCAAAACTGTATCAAATACTAGGTGCTCAAGAAAAAAGGCGCTTTTAAGATTTTAATCTTATTGTAGCTATTTTCTTTACTGTCTGCTGTAATAAATTAGCATGATTTGAATGCTTGTGTGTGTGGTTCAAAAGGCAGCAGAAGGATGATGTTTGAAAATTTTGCCCAGACTCTGTTCTAACTCCATGAATGAATTTCTTAAATTTTCTAAATTGCGGGGCAGGGGAAGCATAGGTATGTGGAAGCAATACTGTGTGTTGCTGTTTGCTAAATATGATATGATCCATTAGAATATCAGCAGGACCAGTGCCGGTGTACTGGAGACAGCGGAGCAGTGTTGTCCTCCCGTGCCAGCGGGGAGCAGGGGAGGGGAGCTGCAGAATACACAGTGGCCTGCAATGGACTGGCCAGTTTGCAGAAATAAATCATCTTCAGGCTTGTATTTTTCTGCTAGCCAGCAGATAAACCTGCTCCGTGGCTGCAGGCTTGGATCCTTGGAGTCAGAGCGAGATCAGGGCACAGATGCTTTGTGTTGGCTTTCCTTCTCCACGTGTATGGAAACCCTTGCCGCGGCACTCGGGGTTTTCTGCTGTCAGACCCCCAGCGTCATTCTGCGTCCTTGTGGGACGCTGGTCCTGTGCTGTAACCGTGCTGCCACTCACCCGCCCACCTGCCCTTAGCGACAGTAACGTGAGTTTATAGAACCACCTCATAAACCGACAGAGCTGTGCTCGGTTCTTTCCCAACAGAAAGCTGTGAAGTCAACATCCAAATACCACAGTGCATCAGATGATGAAGAAAGCCAACAAAACTCTTCTGGGAAGGAAATGGGGCAGCTCCACAGGTGAGCTATGGATCACCATAATTTTACATCTCAGTTAAAGCTAGAGGCATGTTACTGCTACCCATATTTATGTGTCATTGCCTCGGGGAGGTCTGTTCTTAAGAGCGGGTCGTTTATGGCGCTGCTGTTGGGGTGTATTTTGCTGTGATTGCTGGAGCTTGGTATTTTGATTGTGTAGGTTTTCATAGGTTGCAAATAGCAATTACCCTTAAACTGAAAAGAAGTGTGATAGCAATACTTTTCTAATGGAAAAATGCCAATCCACATTTTGCATTCTGTAAATAGTGCTCAATGAAAACTGTTTAGGCTAAATAAGGTTACATCACAGCCCAGCCAACTTTATTACATCTGAGAACGTAAAGAAAAAGCAATCAAAAAAGTGCCATTGAGAATGCATTTGTAGTCACTGAAATGCTCCATTTGCACATACAGCTCAAAGCTGTCTGCCTTGTTTTTGCTGAGAAGAACCATGGTGCAGCTATTTCATTATGTTTTCAATGAAAAATTTTGTTTGTGCAACGTGGCTATAGAGGTGCAAGGGGAGCAGTCATCTCGGAGCCCTCTCTGAGGAGGATTGCCACTTGTGGTTCCCCGTTCACAGCTGTTTATTTCCTTATAGATGAAAAGAACAGAAAGGCGGATTGAAATATGCTTTAAGCATTGAAAAATTCACGATTTGTTTTATGTATTAAATATAACTCACAGACTGGCTCGTCGAAGAAAAACGGTGAAGCTGTGCCGCGCTCTGTCTGACCTAGTGGTGTACACGAACTCTGTCGCAGCCCAGGATATAGTAGATGACGGTAAGGCCGCTGGCACGAGACCTACACGTGCCTCTTCCACTTTTCTGTTTGAGTAGGAAACATGTCTGTGTTCTCAAGGCTTCCCTTGTTTTTCAAAGACGTTTTACAAGCAGAGTAGTTAGTTACCTGCCTCATTTTCTTAAATATGGATAAAGACTAAAGCACCACCTTTTTCTTCCCTAAGAAATATCCTTTCCCTTGTTTTTTTTGACATTCATGTTTCAGTAGAAAATTAAAAAACGAAACATTTTTGGGAGAACCCTTTCCTGGCTTCAGATTTTTATGGAATTTGTCATAATCTTTTAACATTATCGATTTGAAGTAGTGTTTAATAACATGGTAAATTTGAATTGTGCTAAGTAGATGTTCAGAAAGTGTGCAGTTGTTTCCCTAAACATGTTAGAGGGAAAAGGAAAAGACTGCTTGGATTATTTAGAGGAAGGATGAGTTTGCAGAAAGCTCATGTGAGAGAGAAATGGGTTGAGAGCGGATATCAAGGTGTTATAAGGACAAGAGCAAAATCAGAGCCCAGCTGGGCCCGTCTCTCCCCGAGCTGTAAGCTCTTCAGTAAGACAGTTTTGTTCATGCTGCTGTTGGGAGATTTCTTTATGGATTCTTCATAGCAATCGTGTCTGGAGTTCTGCAGGAGAAAACACCCTAGTAATTAGCATAAGCTCTTGCTTGGCTTTCCTTGTGAGTCTGGAAACTTGCGGGTAGAACAAAAGACCCTCCTGGAAAGAGAAAGTGGTGCCCTTCAGTTATGCAACGTACATGATTTGCACGTGACAAGATAATCTGTTGTAACTTTGGACTAAATTTAACGTTCCCCTTGATTAATACCAGTGCAACTGAGGTCTGGGTTCAGGCCCCTGCCTCCTGGGATTGCTTCCTAACTTGTTTGTTGATTTAACTATACACGCAGGATCAACAGGGAACGTGCTGTCGTTCAGTGAAACGAGAGCCCACCAAGCAGTGCAGCAGAAGGCTGAGCAGTTTATGCTTTACAACCAGAAACAGCTCACGAGGGTCTATCCATCAGCCTATCGGATTGACTCCAGCAATTTCAATCCTTTACCGTACTGGAATGTTGGTTGCCAATTAGGTAGGTGCTGCACGAGTAACTTACTTCCCACTTTTCGCTTATGTGCTAAGTGCATATCTTACACCTGAGTCTTGTCTTTCAACAGTGGCACTGAACTACCAATCTGAGGGACGCGTGATGCAATTAAATGATGCAAAATTTAGGGTAAACGGCAACTGTGGTTATGTCCTCAAACCTCAGCAGATGTGCAAAGGTAATGTCCTACTAGACATTCATGACTGTAAGTGTCAAGCCTTTCAGAAAATGTCTTCATGGTGACACTGCAAAGACACAAGAGAAAAAGAAGAGCGCATGTAGAATCTTTCATATTTCCATAAATTCATAAGCTTATTTTACTTTAGAATTCATATTTTATTTTGTCCTCAAAAAACGGTGTCCAACTCTCAGACTGTGTGAGTACCAGCTCTTGCTGCTGTTATAGATACATTTTGAGGGCTCTGTGTTAATATGTCTTTTAAAAATAGAAAAGAGCATCCTAGGAAAGCCAACTGCAGGCTTCAAGGTATGCAGTGGCCCAGGACCTGGTATCCAGGACTTGGTCCAGCTCTCAAGCAAGTCAGTGGAATTTTGTTCTCTTTAAAAGGAATTTGTTCAGGTCTCAAAACGCTCTTAAAACTGGAGCCAGTGGTTTTCGATGTTGCGCAATGACAATCTGTTCATTTTTTGAGGACTTAGGATCTGATTGTGCTCCTATATCTCCGAGTAATTTTCTTAATGTGGCCATAAAAAGAAGTGGCATTGATAGGTGCTTGAGAAATGGTAGAGGGAGTTTGGTTACTTGAAGCAGGCACTGCTGCTGCAGGGCGCAGCTTGCTCAACCCTAGTTGGTTGTTCTCGTTAACATCTCGGCAGCTGTGCAAGAAACATGATCAGTGCTGATCTGGGATATAATTACTGGGGTTTTTTTTGAAGCTACTACTTTACAGAAGGAAGCATTTTTTTCAAGGGAGTCTTAATCTCGCAAACCCCTACTATAAGAGGAGTTTTTGCTGTCTTGTAGTCATGTAAACAAGGGCTACTCTGCTCAGTAAAGGTTGTAAGAAAGTAGAATGGAATTTTAAAATTCATTAACGGCTGCTCCATACTCTCGAAGTTACGTGTTTATGACTGAATTTTGGCTGTATGTATGCTCTTGGGGGATGATACTTATTCTGTGTGTCTTTTTCCTTACACTTCTCATTCCTTGCCATCTTTCAGGCACGTTCAACCCCTATTCTGCCGATCCACTTCCTGCCAGTCCTAAAAAGCAGCTTATTCTGAAAATCATCAGTGGACAGCAGCTACCTAAGCCTCCTGACTCAATGTTAGGCGACAGAGGAGAGGTAAGAGACTCTCAATCCAACAAATGCTTCCGTGAGAGGTCTTGGAGTGGCATGGCAGCATGTGACTCAAAGAAACTTCCTCCTTATTTAAATACACGAATAAATTTCAGATTATCAGCTTTTGGTCACTAAATGCTACATTTTCCCATAGAGTCTGTACCCTGTGTGTGGTGTTTAAGAACTAATTTGTTTCATATTTTGAGGGTGACTTCACTTTTTTGAAAATTAGTCATAGCTGGCATTAGTTCTTGAGCCTACAAACTATACATCAACTTAGACTTCATGATGCCATTTCCCATGGTTTTGCTGCTTGAAAATTTGTGTGAATCAAAGGGTTTTGAATTCTCATATGAATTTAAATTAACTCTCTGCATGAATTTCATTAAAAATTGACCGTCACTTGTATCATTGGCTTGCTTTTAAAATACTCTGTTTTTAAAAAATAGATAATAGATCCCTTTGTTGAGGTGGAAATTATTGGGTTACCTGTTGACTGCTGTAAAGATCAAACCAGGGTGGTTGACGACAACGGTAAGATCATCTAGCTGATTCCCTCTTCTTAGAGTAAAATATTAAGTGATTATAAATGATTCAGATTCTGTTATTACTTTCTAAATTGCAAACCTGCCTACCTGATTAAATCAAATGATTGTATTGTAAGAAATTAATTCTAGACAGAATTTCTGGTGTAGGGAGACAGACAAACAAGAGGAGAAGGACAAGAACTGTTCAACACAATACGTTTCTCCTGGGTTGTTCTTAAATCTCCTTTATGAGGAAGTTCCAAATACTTTTTATTTATATAAAATAGATACGTAACTTCAAATGAAATGAAAACGAATCATGTCCTAGGCGGTTTCACTGCCACCTGAGCCTTCGTGGGAAGGAGATTAATAACAGAGTGGGACAGTCTGTTGCAGCAGGACAGGTGACCATCAGTTCTCACTGGCAGTTGCAAAACTATTCCGGGGCTGTGGGGGGAGTAGTTCCTGTTTGTTTCAGTCTACCGTTAGCTTACCACAGTTTTGCAAAACAGCAGCTTGCCTTGGTATCCCTGCCAGCTTACCTAACCAGAACTTCTTTGTTTGTAAAAGCAGTCCAAAAGACAGATCTCTTAATGGCTTACTTGATGGAGATTGAGTGCATCTAGATCTAGATGAGCAATGAGCAATCGTTTGTGTATTTGGTCTGCTTGTTTGTCATGCCTCGTGCTATGCATCATGAAAATTGAGGCTGGCACTTGCTGTGGACTTGTTTCCCAAAATTTCTGTTTGTTTTACAGGTTTTAATCCTGTTTGGGAGGAAACGCTCACTTTTACCATCCACATGCCTGAAATAGCTTTGGTGCGATTTCTGGTTTGGGACCATGACCCTATTGGGCGAGACTTTGTTGGACAAAGAACTCTGGCCTTTAGCAGTCTTGTGCCTGGTTAGTCCCACTTGTTTTCCTTGACTTAGAGATCTAACTGAAGAACACACACCTTTGAACTTAAAGTTGAAGATGAGGTTATCAACATAGCATATATGCCTGTATAGCTGAGACTTCACGTATGATCTTGGACAATCCTCCTGGTACCTTAGGGTGGTATATTCACCATTACTTGAAGGCGTTTGGGTGCCTGTGACTTTGGAAATTGCTACTGGTGTCTTGCTTATAACTTGGGGGCAGTTTGTGCTGGGGAGCTTGGAAAACCTATGAGAACACAAATTTTACTAAAGGCTCAAGGTGCCTTGCTGTATATATCTCACTCTTATAGACAGTCATTGCCAGTTGTGCCTGAAGTGCAAACTGTTGATTATTTGTGGTGCAATATTTTTGTTTTACTAGGTTATCGTCACGTGTATTTAGAAGGACTGACAGAAGCATCCATATTTGTTCATATAACCATTAATGAGATCTATGGGAAGGTGGGTATATCTGGAAACTTGCAGCTCTTATGACCTTTTTTTGGTTAAATTCTTCTGATAAAAATGAATTTAAACGTACCACAGAACCTCACGGGATTTGTGTGGTTTCTAAATGATTCTCACAGTTTAGGTTTGTGGCATTTTGTACATTGGATCAGGAGTACCCAGCTCTCTGGCACTGATCAGTAATAAAGTTTAAACAAATTACTTGGATCATACAGCGATGAAGAAGCAGATATTGCCCTCAACTTGATGTCTTCATTTATACTCCTATCTGTATAGGAGCATCAGCACGCTCAAGGAACCGTTTCCTTACTCATAGTGTTTTCTCTGAGGAGCACTGAGCCAGGGCGCCTGTTCCCAGCACACCCTTGTCCAGTAAAACACTTGGCTCTCTCCAGCCAAGCTACGGCAATAACAGCGCAGACACGCTTCTGTCAGAGTGCTCAGGAAGCAGAAGGACGTAGCTCAGAGTGTATGGGGGATTCCTTGCAGCTGATCAGCAAGGAAAGCATAACATACTGTTACTCCAGTTGTAGCAGGCATGTATTTATGGATGTTCTTACTGTTAACACCTAATAATTATCACATCTAGATACAGTAAGTACATTTCTTCAGTGCGTTGAACTAATTTTATTTTAGAAGTGAATGTTGAGAACTGTAACTGCACCAGGACGTGTATTTGACAAGCTATTTTTAGCAGCTAATTTAAGCTTTAAATCTTTCAGGTTTTAGTGCATATGTTTTGTTTTTCTGCAAGATTACCAAGGAAAGCCCAGTGGAACCCCAGGAAAGCTCAGAAAATAACATAGACAAGGCCTAGGGGCTGAGATTTGGTATAGCTCAGATCCTCACTTAACTCCATTACCTCCATCCTCACTGATCCCATTAGATCACTGAATGGTCTAACGAAGGCCCTGTAAACCACTTAGATGTCTGTCTCACTCTTGGCATCCTTGTGTCAGCGTGGGGACCAGTGTTTCAATGTACTTCTGTGCTCTTGCCTCCGCAAGTGTTACTCCTGCCGGGGAGGGCAGTGGCAAGGTGATGGAGGGAACGGCACTGACCGTGCCCAACTCGTGCATGTCCTGTGCACAGACAAGGTTTTAGTATTCAAGGCAGACTTCATTACTCCTAAATCAGTGTAAAAAGAACAGCAGTAAACAGCTTGGAATACATCCACAATATATACGTAGACGCGTACACATTTGGGTACACGTGTGAAATCACACACGGTTTTGGTGCCAGTCTGTAGGGGAGCCTGTTTGGCTGATGCTCTTGGCTCGTGCTCTTCAAAGAACAGTCAAGAAAAATAGCAGAGAGTAGCTTCGTTTGGAAGACAGATGGTGATGGAAGAAGGGGAGAGAAAGTAAAGGACCCATTGGGATTTCATCTCTGTATCTGTCTGTTCATCTGATGCTTTTCTTAATGACGGGCTACAGTATTGTTTCTAATGTATAAACAAAGGCTGAATGCACGTTTGTATCCTTATAAGTGAGGATATCTGATCAAGTTTCTGAGAGACTGACATTAGACTAAGAAATAGTTTCAAATTATTTGCTGTAGAGGGGTTATATTTACAGCTGATGTACCTTATTTGCTTGTTTCACAGTCCTGAAAACATTAGCCAAATGTATTTGCATTTTTTGCCTTTCAGTGGAGCCCTTTAATCCTCAATCCCAGTTACACAATATTGCACTTTCTAGGAGCCACAAAGGTAGACTTCATTAGCATGCACTTTGCACTTGCTGGGCACAGATTTCTCGAATGGTTCCTAATCGCATGTTCTGCAACTACCAAACTTGCCTCATTCTTCATTCAGACTCTGAAACATTTGACTATTGCTTTGATGAAGCCCATGCATAAAACTCCAAGTTAATGTGTAGCCTGTCACTGCAGTACACTTCTACAGTCTTGTCGTCTCTGATTAGGAGGCTCGGGGCAAGCCTCTCTTGTAATTGTGGCAGGCTGCCATCCTAATGAGGAGAAATACAGACATGCATGAATTCATGGAGACCTATGCTGATAGTTCCTTGGTCAGAGCAGACGCGAGTTGCTTGGTGTGAATTTTTGCTTTGCTGCATTGTTAACTTTGTCGTCCTCATTCATAAATGTTCTGAAAGCAGCCTTTTTCATTGTACTCGTTATGGTAGAGTCTGAACTCACTCAAAACTGTGGTAATTCTTGTCCTTTCAGAATAAGCAGCTGATAGGACTCAGAGGGTTGTTTAACAAGAACCCTAAGCACAATTCTGCTGAAACGAGCGGGCACTACGTACGGAAGCGATCTATTGGCGATCGAATTCTCCGGCGCACAGCCAGTGCACCAGCAAAAGGTAGAAAGAAAAGTAAGATGGGTTTTCTGGAAGCTACTGAAATTAAAGACACGGTGTCTGAACCAATAGACTTGAAAGACAAAGAAGGAGTTGTAAGGCGTACAAGCCGGAATTTGCAAGCGCGTCCTGCTTCTATGCCCGTGGACAAGTATCTCCTTGTAGGACTGCCGTGCCCAGAAGATGAAACTGCCCAAGATGCCAAAGGAAAAGAAAATGCATCTGGTAAGATGCTTCCAAAATTACTTTTGATGTAGTAAGTTGAAACAGTCTATTAAAAGGCTTAGTTCTGCAGCCCCTATGCAAGTAGTTTTAGTTAACTCAGTCAAGATGGGCAAAGTTACAAATGCTCAAGATTGTAGTGTTTTAACAGCTCCTTAAACTCTTTGATAAGTGACGCTCTGGAAAGCTGTCTGCTCTCCAAGCTAGGCGAATGAATTACAATAATTTCTGGAAGTGCTCTTAAAAGGACGCTTGCCAAATTTGTCTGTGTAATTTAAGAACCAACCTTCAACGATGCTTCACCAGTTTCTGGTTTGCTACTGTGTTTACTTTCGAAAACAGAGCAGCTGGCGTGGCGAGTTTTCTCTCTCTGTTTTCAGGGAGAAAGGACAGCATACCGCGCATGTCTTTGGGAATAGTGTGTGTAAAGGCTAATGCAGACCATCAAATAGATGTTTGACCTACTTTTACTCCTTTTACTTTCTATCCATCAGCCTTGATGTTCTCCTCCTAAATTAATTAAATTAAGTAAACTAAGTTGTATGGAAAGCATGTGTTAGGGTAAAATCTTGGTCTTGTATTATTGATAGCCAATACAATTTAATTCTTAAAATAGCTTCTATGTAAGCGTCTTCTGCAATAATAGTCGTAGTTTTGAAATCCAGACAACAGGAAAGTTAATGTGTTTGACCTGCCTAATATTTGATTTACTGGAATGTTTAGGTAAGTCTAGGAAGCTTTGAACATAATGGCTGTAATTTGTTAGACCTACTGTCTCCACCCAGAGTTTGTTCCTAGTCCAGGGCACCTATACTGCTTTTTTGGGCTGGTTTTCGTTTGTTTGGGAAGAGCGTGCGCACTCATACAGGCTGTCCCTTTGAGACTGCAGGGCTAGCCAGACCCTCAGCTTCTGGTCGGTCTGACAGCGCAGTGTTTCTGCAGTTAGTCCCGCAGGGCTCTTCCTCAGCTGGCGCGGGACAGCCAGAAGCACCGTCTGTCTTCCTCAGTACGAAGATGCAGGGAGCACACCGAGACCCTCTCTTGGCCGGAGGGGTGATGGAAATGCTGCTCTGCTCTGAGTATTTTCAGCTACAGAGCAGCGGCTCCCAGCAACCACAGGAGCCACCCTAAAATAGGAGAACTACCAGGCGCAGACGAGAACATGTTGTTGAGCCACCTTTGTTCTACTTGCCTGTATTAGCAGCTTTGAAGGAACAGATAATCTGGACGTTGCCTTGTAAAGGTTACTGCAGAGAAACAGCAAGCAAAATGAAACTAAATTTTTTTTCTACCACCCTGAGAAAAAAATTTAAACAGGAAAAAAGATAGTAAAGGAAGTAAACTCTGAAATGTTGTATTTTAAATAGAAACATCTTTTAGATAAGCCTGTGAAGATGATGCAGCTCAGCCGTTCTCAGATGTAACAATTTCTTGGGTATTTCTTCCTAAAGATGATACAAAGACACAAAATTCTTGTAGAAGAAACTTCCACTCTTTTTGGCGGTCACAGGTGTTCACTTACAGCAAAGTAACCTTTGCAGAAAACACAGACCCTGGTGAGATGACCTAAAAAGCTGTCACAGGGGATCAATCCTGCCCCTTCCAACTGTAAGAGGGCTAGATCCTGTCCACTGGAGTCTCTGTAAGGCTTGCTCTGTAACCCCCGTGGAGGAGCACTGGCCGCCTTAGACATAAAGAAGGGAGAGAGAAAGAAGGCGAAATTCCAGATGGAGCCCTCTCCTGTCCCTGAGATGGGATCTTCTCCCTTCTCTGTGCTGCAGGGCCATCCAAGGCTTAGTGGTGGACATAGAGAAAAGCAACTTGGGCCCTTTTTTTTTGTGGAAGCAAGTTACCTTGAATCTCGGCAAAAGAAGGTGCAACGCAGCCTCGTGCACCTACAGGAATAGGCTTGGGTATTCTCAGACAGTAAGTTCAGCCTAAATATTTCAGAATGGGAGGTGGCTTCACCGTCAGGGAGGTACTAGTCAGATGAAGTGTTCGTTATTGCAGGACGCCGTGAGGAATGGAAAGGGCTGGCTGTCCAACAGATCTTTCTTGCTGAGGTACTATGGCTGAACACATCCCTCCTGTCCTTTATAGAAAAAAAAAAAGCTACAAATCAAAGGAACGTACATCGCTTCCATCCTTACCCCGAGGAGCACTGGAAAGCTTGGGGAACTTCTCAGATTTTGGAGATCAGGCTTTTAATGTCATGTTCATTAAAAATAGGTCGTACTCTACCAAGAGGGGTTTGGTCGCTGTTAATGAATGATCAGGGCTTCTCTTATTTCCTCCTAGGGCACCTGATTTCTAGCAAACATGAGCAACAGTATATGTTATGCCAAGCTTTCTTCCGTAGTCCCCGCTTAATTAAAAGCTCCAAAGGAGTGAGTCGTGGAGCTTGGATTTGGCATATAAAGACAAGCAAGAAGATTTGGTGGAGAATATATCTAATGCGTATTTTTCACGGAATTCAAAATCTTGCTGTTGTGAATGCAGGATGCTGGTAGACGATCAAAAACGAAATCCTTAAATTGTAATATTTGACAGTAACTACATGTCAAATACAGTCTGGAGTCCATCTACTTGATGCTTTTTACTCAGCTCTTTTAAGCATGCCTCTTGTTTCAAAGTATTATGTTTTTTAACAGAGCTGTTTTGTTCTGTCTTTATTGCCATGCTTCTTTGTAGTACAAATCTGAATAGGAACACAGCTGAAGGTAATACCATGTGCAAGCTATGATATGGTACCTCATTAACATTATTTACAACAAATATTACATCACGTGCTTGATGTAATAGACGTTCAAAGGAAGTTTCAATGAAGTGCCTGCAGTTGTATTTTTCCATTTATTCATATCACTCAGATAATTTGTACTAAACCTGCACAACTCCATAATTAAGTTCTGTCACAACTGTACCTGATTTTGCATTCTCCATTTGTCTGTCTAAGGACAAAATAGTTGTTAATAAACACAGCACAATATTGTGTGCAACTAACATATTTCTTATTTAATTTAGCCAACAATGATGACAATACAAAAGAGAAGGAAACGGAAGAATCTGTTTTTCCATGTTCTGAGAAAACAGCAAATACTTCAAATTTGACATCTCAGTTTAAGAAGGAGAATGACCAGCAGCAGATTACAGTTGACTCTTTAGTACCACCTCTACAGGAGCAACCTGAAAATACAGTTTTTGCGAGTGGTGTAGCTGAAACAAATCACCTCATAGGCTATCCGGAGAAGAATCTTTCTGATGTCCCCCTAACGCAGGACTCTGATTTTGAGCTTTCCCCAGAAAAAACACGTGACAAAAAACGTGCAGGCAATAAGGAGGACGATGACACAAAAGGGTATAAGGAGGAGAAAATAACTCTTGTGGGAGCTTCCCTTTCTCAAACAGTAGAAACGGAAAATCACAAATATGACATCATCGAGAGCAGCACTGCAGCACCTCTTTCTTTGACAGATGTATCTTCTACCGTTTGCTCTGATGTTCCTGATTTGCACTCCTCTTCAACCATGCAAGACAGTGGCATTTCTCGCCTTATAGACGAAGTTTCTTTGGCGAATGAGAGTGAGATGGATAGCGCTGTCTCAGCTCTGATCGGACAGTTTGATGTCACAGATGACCAAACTAACCTTACTGCGGTGTCAAGCCTCCACGGCGCTAGCAGCCAGATCTTCAGCGTGACGGCGGCACACCCACACGTGCTTGCTGCGGATCCCAACAGTCCCTGTAAGCACAACTTTACTACCACGAAATCCATCAAATCCCCTTTATTCTCAACTCCAGATACCACCATGTTCTCGAGCCCTGAGACTGCAGAGTATTCAGTGTACACAATTATCCACGAGACAACTCTTACACCAACTTCTGAAAGTAAGACTCACAGTGAATTAGTTTGCAAGAAAAAGTTGAACAGTATAGAAAATAACTTGCCTAGCTGTCCTTGTCCTTCACTTCTCTCTTTGCTACATGCAAATCCCAAACGAAAATGTGGAACAAGCCGGGAAGACCCCAAGTCTGCCGGTTCTTTTGCTTCCAGTAGCCTCATCTTTGAGGAGACACTTGTCGACCCTCCCGCTGGTGAAAATTCAGAAAGCAGCAGTCTTGTAGAAGTAGATGGGGATTCTCAAGATCTCTTGGTAACTGCGTGTGAGTACAAAAGGGAAGACATGAGCCAGTTGGCTTCCCCTTTGAAACTGAGGCAAAAGCAGGATAGTGGGCACGGTGGCGAGAGGACCTCTGGGAACGGTGCAACTGTTGAGCTCTGTGCTGCTGCCCTGGACTGCTCGGGTAACTTCAGGACCGCAGGGAGTCAGCTCCCTTTTCCCATGTGTGAGAACGTTGACTTTTTCTATCATCATCATTCAGATAAGCAGAAAAATGTAATGTGTACCTCCGAGAGATCTCAGCTCAACATACACTCACCGGTGCTCAAAACCGCTCTGGCTTTCCCACCCCCTTCGGCCATCAAGCAGAGTAGTCCTTGCAAATCCAAGAGTCTGGGTGACTTGACGTCAGAGGATATTTCCTGCAATTTTGAAAGTAAGTATCAATACATAAGTAGAAGCTTTATCTCATCAGGCATGAGAGACAAGAAACTTGCTGCTATGAAGAATATGAGACCACATTCTACGGATGCTCTGACGGAACAGCTGAGGAAGCTGGTGTCCCTGGACCAGGAGGACAGCCGTCAAACGCTGTACTCCACACAGATTGATGAAGACTGCCCAAAGGCGCTGGTCAGAAAACTCTCGTCCCGAAGCCAGAGCAGAGTGCGGAATATAGCCAGCCGTGCCAAGGAGAGGCAGGAGGCTGCCAGCAAGCAAAAGTCTTCTCACGGAAGTAGCATAGCAGGGGTCGTCCTTCGGAACAAGCCTTCAGCATCTCCTCACGTTATCAACAGGCATTCAACGGGCTCGTACATAGCCAGGTACCTGACTGGCTTCCCTGGGGAGGACGTGGAGGGCCGAGGAATACCGGAGGGCGTGTGTGCTGCTCTGCACTACGGCTGTAGTGACCAGTTGTATACACACGATTCTGTTCTGCAGCTGGAGCCCAATAGCGATGATAAGCCTGAAATTTATTTCCTGCTGAGACTGTAGTTTGTATAAATGTACATCTTCAATGTTTACAAACTGTTTCGTAGAAATGAAGGATTTTTAGCAAGACATATGGTTTTGAGGGTTTAAATTATTTAGAAATGCAATTTCATGCTAGTGATTCAGTCATGACTTAACGTGCCCTTCCCTGTCAAAGCTTATATAAATAGAAACCATGTTCCACCCTTATGTATGTATTACTTTGATTTAGAAATTATAAAGTGAAGTAGCCCGGGGACTATTTGCATGCAGTAAGCATTTGTGGCATTTTGTATTTGTATTGCACGTCATTTTTAAGTCGAGCACATCTGTGCTCAAAAGCCGAACATTGCAGTGAACACCACAGTATTCTGTTTTCCTGGTGTCCTGTGCTGCTGCTTGGGAAAGCATCTTTAGTGATCACTTTTGGCCTTGCGTGCAAGTTCTGCTAAGCATAGTGCTTTCTGTTACTGGTAACGTCCTTGGGGTTAGACTGCTGAACTAGAGGCCGTTCTGCCCCGCAAGCAGCAGTCTCAGAACGAGACCCTTTCATTAGCATCGCTGCTTTCACTCTGACTTGTATTTAATTTGTAATATGAATTTTACATGTTTCCATGTATGAACTATGATTCTGCAGCAAGCAATCTGTAGAATTAAGGTTAGTCCAAACCGGTAAGTAATGTGTAGATTTGTCTGCTGCCCACTCTATGAAGTATAATAGCGGTTGTCTTCCTCTTCGGTCACCTCGTCGAGCGCTCGTTTCAGGACAGAGTGGAATGTGGGAGTGATTCTGCATTTATGAATGGAAAACACTTAATTTCTGCATATTTTGTTACGTATTTTTGTTATCGGTTGTGCGTGTAGCTTCAGTACAGTAGCAGATCTGTTTTCTGTATATTTGTAATTTTATTGCGGAACTGTTGACAGTCAGTGGCATATTTAAAGCTGACGTGGCAGAGTAACTATTTTGATTGTCCGTCTTCATCTTTTTCTATGAATGCTGAAAGTGAATTGAGTGAGTAATCTCAAACAGCTGAAGCTTCCCTGTAGGGAACAACATAGCTTTATTTTGGTTTTAAGATATTCTTTGCCTTCGCTGTAAGTTTTTTCTTATATGTGAAACACGTACCTTTTACCTCTTTCTTTTGTAATGCAGAGTATTATTATTCTTGAAAACATCATTAAAATAGATTTTTAAGCACTTGGTTACATGCTTACTGAAACTGTAGCAAATACAATTATGCTTAAACTAGCAGTTGCTAGTGATTGCAGATATATGCCTTGTCGTGAACTTGCCATAAGGTTTCAGGAGGGGAAAAAAATCCCCTCGTTTCTTAGCTAGAAATCTGCAGCTGAGCTTTCTCTCTTCTCTGAATCGGAAGCTGTGTTTACTGAGTGTGTCTAACTGCCTGCATATTCCCATTTTATTCCATTAAGGGTCTCACAGATGCAACTGGCTGTTGTTTTGATTACTTGGGAGAGAACAGTGTATCTTCTAAATAAAAAGCATTTTTCCGTGGAGGAGCAGAACCAGATAACTGGACGAATCCCTTAAGCTTCGGACCTGAATTTCTATCTCAGTACTTGTGATACAATTTGGAAGGTGCCATTAAAGCCGTTCCTAACTTCAGGGAAGTCTGGAAGCTCTTTGGCTTGCAGTGTCAGATACTTTCTGAGAGATGGATGGTCTCAGCTTGCGACTTGCCTGGAGCTTGTCTGCTGCCGTGGCTGAGACACTGTTTCCGAGTGAAAGAGTGGATACGTGCGGGCTGCGGTCCGCTCCGCTGAGTGCTGCGTGCCACGGATGCTCGCACGCTATATCCAGGTTGGGATTTGCATTTGTAGAACCTATATGTTTTTTAGAAATAACTGCCATTAAAAGAGCCTTGTAATTAAGCAAATGTTAGGATCTCCATCGCAGGTGATGAAAAAACTAATCTTGACTTTGAAGGTTGTTTCTAGCTTGAATTGGGATTAATTTAGAAAAACTGTGGGCAGGAGGTCTGAATAGATTGTTACAGTGGTCTCTTATAACGTAATCTGTTATACTTCCCTCTTAATTTTAGAAATTAATTCACATGGGGACAGTTCTTTCTTTGAAAGTGAAATTTGAACAGTGAAATGGAGCAGGATTTCTATAGCGTAGGCTCAAGCAAAAGGAAGATCTGGCTCAGTAGTTTTTCCCGTCTCACTGGGCTTAGTGATGTTTTTTCTGTCTCGCCGAGATTAAAATTATATTTCATTTGCACGAGTTTCTTTTTTGTGATGTAGCATTGGGGTGTGCCCAATCCTCCTAACCTCTCTGTGTTGGAATACTCTGGGCCTTGAAGAACTTGAGTCGGGGTCTTCAAGATGTTCAAAGGTTTTGTGGTCCAGCGCAGGTGAGAAGGCAGAGTACTGATGTCAACCACCGTGAACTTCTGTTCCTGAGTAATCTGTAGGGCAGTTTGTGGGCCTGGACCTGGAAAACTTGATAAGAAACACTGTCTGTTTGCAAGGGTGGTATTGTAAGGGAGAAGTTTTTAGTGTGCAGAGCTTTTAATTTTGATAGGCTGTATTCGGAAATGGTCCTTAAATGTATGTCTTTAATGCAGGAGGAATGCATGAAACCACAAATGGTGAGTCTGTACAGGAGTGTGAAGATACTGGTGTTAGCAGCTACCTCTGCACAGAGAAGCTTGATGATGTGATGAAGTATTTTGAAAATTGGAAGCACTTGCTTCCATATAATACATTTGAATTAAATTTAGTATTTTGTGTTAAAGCAACTGCACAGATATCTTTACAGGATAACCATTTGACCATCTCTCTCTCAATTTACTAGAAACGGAGGGCATTCAGACTCTGGAAGGAGGAACTTGAGATCCAGAGGAGCTGAGCCCGTACTGCCCTTGCAGAATAGGCAGGTGAAAAATTCTCCCCAGGACTGACTTGCACTCTGTTTTCCTGCCAGCTGGCGTGTGGTCCAGCCTGGGAGTAGTGCTGTTCCTCTTTGTGCCCCAGGTCAGAAAGTACGTCTAATCCCCGAAGCCATGGGGGCTGTTCCTGTGCTTACTGTTGAGTATATGATTAAGGCCCGCACAGAATTAGGAACCGTTCTGTAAGCAGATGTCAAAGATGCTTGAAACCTACAGTTAAATTTCTGTTTCTTTTCCAAATGAGAGTCTGTGTGAACAGCAATTTATCCTTTGCTTGAAACTCCCCGTATCGCTTCTGAATCTGGAACCTAAAAATAGTAGATGTATAGGGCAAGGACAAAAGACGGAACAGAAAGTTAAAGACATTGTTTATCTGATAAACTATAAACTAGCACTTTTTTATGTGCTAAGTGGGAGGTTAAGACGAATTGGAGACGGGCAGACATCATGTCCAGTGAAGTCACTTGGTATAAACCTGTTGCTTTAAAGGGTACTGCGTTCTGCACCAGGTTATAGTCTCACTTCCAATGGATTTTATTTCTATTCAAGATTTCGGTTATATCTTCAGGTTTTAGTGTAACTGAGTCAGCTTCATTTTTTTTCATGGCACGGAAGGGATATAAACAAAAGTACATTCCTATGGTGATGAGAGCTGTAATCAGTGTGTAATACCAGTCTGTTGCAGGCAGTGTCTTATTTCTAAGTATTGGGTCAAACGCTCTCTGGTATAGCTAAAGGATCTGATCAGGGATGCTAGATTTGCCTTGTTAGATGTAATTTTTTTGGCACATTAAAGCAGTGTGTTTTGATTAAATACGACCCCCTTTTTCTATGAAATTCTGATCCTTGACATAAACTTGAAAGTATGGCATAGTTGGTCGTTGCGTGCCTCTGGGGATGGCTGCTGCAGCTGTGTGAGAGCGGATGGGCCGACGGGCGCTCCAGGCCGAGCTCGCTGGCTGCGGCACCACAGTCTGGGGATCAGTCTAATTCTGTAACTGCCAATTTCCAGAAGGAAACGGCTTTGGGATGCTTGTATGAGCCCAGAAGCACGCTGCCAGTCCAGCCGGTCCAGTGGCAACATTCCCATCGCGTTATTGGGCATTTGTGCTGCAGAAATGATTGCAGTGTCAGAGAAAATCTAACCCGCAGGTGATATGCTTTATGCAGCGATGCTAAAACATGATGCTGAATAATGGTAGGAATGGGACAATTCTGGAACACTAAGAATGCTTACTTCAGTAGCCTGGTGTATTGGATAACAAAATGAAGGGACACCATAGCAAGAGATCTAAGGACTTTCTGAACTCATCTTGGTCTTTAAACCTCTGTAAGCATCTGGTACAGAGCTTACAAGAAGTGTTGCATAGAGCCAGGATTTTTAGATATATGGATAGAACAGATCAGCAATCTGCAATTCAGGCATTCGCAAGGCCATTCGTTTCTCAGTCCTTCCGCAAAATCAATTAAAGTGTGTATGAACAAGGCTGCAGCTTCTTGAAAATCCATCTGCTGAAGGCTTTTTTGGTGCAGAATCTGTTGCAAACTTGTTCCAATGCCTATAATTCTCAGTGCTTAAAACCAAATATTTCTGGTTGATGTTTGTCTGGCTTCACTTTCCAGCATGAAATTACGTGTTACCTGACTGCTCAGTTGAAAGGCCTCTTGCCACACAAGTTTCTCTCTCACAAACGTGAAGGCGCAGCCTTCTCTTTGACATCCTATGTGGATCAAACCCCTGAAGTCTCTTTTTTTTTTTTTTAAATATCTTATTCATTCCTGGAGGTCTCCTGTGAAGGTTATAAAGTTTCCAGCACCGTTAAAGAACCAGAACCAGTTGCAGCATGTCAGGCGCAGTTGTGTCAGTGGAAAGCATGGAGATAACTCGATTTGTACCAAGTTGTGTTTATATTTGTAACGTGAGGGCGTTTAATCTTTTTGGCTGCAATATCGCAGTTGAAGCATCTGTTCAGTGGCTATCTATCATGACTCCCAATTATTTTTTTAACTCCTTAGAGGGTGGAGTTCTACTTTTGTAAATATAATTTGCATTTTTCTCCTTCTGAGATTCATTGAGATGTGTATTTTTCCTTGCTACCGTCTTACCTTGCTGTCCTGCTCAGGAATGTGCTGTTTATTACTTTGCATTCCTCCAAATTTTTGTGTCTTCAGCTAACCTTAATCATCATCAATTTAACACTTTTTTTCAGACCACTGATACAGCACAGGGCCGATGTCTAATCTTACAGGACTCCAATACAAATGCTCTTGGTCACCACTGATTCCCTGTCTGTGGCTCCACTTGGAGATTCGGCAGTTAACCAGCCCTGTGCTCTTCTAGCAGGTGTCGTAATGATCATGTAACATTCAAGTCTCTTGATAAAAATATAATTTTCATGATTAAATGCTTTATGGAAGACCAAATGCCCATCACCACCATCACTCTTACCTGTATGGACTGACCTGTTACAATTCATAAAACCCAAGACGTCCAGTAAATCTAGTGTCTTTAACCCCATTTTGTTTGGTATTAATTACATTACCCTCCTTCAACTCCTTCTAAATAAAGATTTCCTTATTACTTTTTTAAATGACTTTCATTACTTTGCCCAACTTTTATATCAGTGTCTTAGGGAAGAGTTATCTCTCTCGATGCATTTACTCTTTTAAGGATTGGTACGTGTTTGTTTTATTTCAGCCGTGCGTAACTTTCTGAACAGTTGAAAATTCAAAAATTAAATATCGAGGCATCTCCCTCAGCAAGTTATTTTTAAACTTTTGCATGCAAGTGCCTGTAGACTTGAGTATGTTTTCATTTCCTATTTTTTCTGTCATTTTCCCTAATTCTGCACAGAATAATTGATTGCTGGGAACTCTTACAACTAACGACAAGCTTTTGTTTATGTCTGTTCCTAAACAATCAGTCAAATGGCCAAGGCCAAGATTTCTTTTGCATGGTAAAGGAGGGGGCTATAAATAAATTGCATGAACGGCGATGTGCTGTTGGAAACCCTGACCGTGTTAGGATTATGCATCTGCTGAAAAGGGTGATATTTATCTCTGTTGCAATAGAGTGAATAACCTTTATGAAAATGAAAAGCCAGTGTACCAACAATGATGCAAATAACTCTTAATTATTTCATACTCCTATTTCAGAAGCTCAGTCACGAAGGAACAGAACACAAAACCAAAGGTATTATTCCATTCAAAGTCTTTCTCTTGAAAGAAAAAAAAAAGGCTTTTTAACAGATTCCTAACATCTGCAGTGTTTTGTTTTCTGTACCTTCATTAGCAATTGAAAATGGATGATTTTCCTCTGAAGCTTCTTTTGGAAGTTGTCTTCCATCCTAACTGCATGTAGGTATAAATTAGCTGGAAGAAACAATTTGTGTTCTTCACTAGGGATCCGTACTGTTCTAATATGTCTTGCCAAGTACTTTTAAAAGCAAGACTATGTTATGAATGCTGAAGGTGTTTTTACCCTTTCTCATCTGATGCGTACATTTATTGCCTAGCAGGAAAAATCAGAAGAGGGGAATAAGCAATTATTTTCACCTAGGAAAGGCTAGTGGTTCACATCCTGCGCTAGCCAGGCCTAAATTACTTTTCTAGTTTATGAAAGAATGCGTAAAGTAATCTGTTTAAGAAGCTGCAAAGGGCAGCTAATAGCAGCAAAAATGAGATTGGAATATTACTTTTAAGAAATCGTATTTTTTTAATTCAACAGCAAAAAGAGTCTAGTTATCTTGATGTGATTGCTTACCGGAATGTCTACTGCCCCTGCTCTTACGAGCAGCACAAAATACTCCTAGTGTTAGGGATCCAATGTCACATTCTTCACTCTTGGCAGAGGAGCCCGTGTTCTGATAGAAATGCGTGGCAAAGAGGTGAAAAGGTCTGCTAGGAAGTTTTTGCGTTTCTTCCGTTCACCCTAACGGGCTGAGGAGGTGTTTGTTGCCCAGTCGCATTCACCGCTGATGCAGCAAACACGTAGTGAAGCAGTAGCCAGAGGAGTCGTTTACGCGTGGGCAACGGGATGGGGAAGGCATTCGCTTTAGGCATTGGAACGCTTGAGAAACAGAAATGAACACGTTGAACGGGATTTTTGAAAGCATTTGTTTTGTTTTGGCCAGTCTCGCCGCATTTCAGCAGTGCTGAGGTGGCGTGGCGTGACTCATGTGGTTCATGGGATGAGGCGGTAAATCCCGTTCATCGTTCAGGAGTCACGTTTCCATTCTGTATTTTCAAGGTTGTTTTGTGAAGTCCGCCTGTACAGCCCTGAGAGGATGGCAAAGCTGCCCAGCGCTTGGGGCAGGGTTACGGCTGTCCAGAGAAGCCTCAGCTTTTCCAAGGTAGTTCAAAAACCCCCCAAACAAATAACAAACTCTAACCCTCGGTTTTTCTTCACTGCCGTTCTTGTCTCCGCTGCTGCATGGTTTCCCGCTGTGAGTGGCCAGCGCGAGGTGACCCGTGGATGCTGACGAGCCCAAGGCTGGCTTTGTTGCCCTCCCGTTTGCAGCAGGGTGACCCGTCGCTAGCGTGCCTCTTTCTGCGCACCCCTGTCACCGTGATTACCCAGAGCTGGTGCCACAGGGCACCGGGGCTTGCCGCAGCACTTCTGGGCACCCGCTTCGCTGAGCGTGCCCCATGGCTCTGGGGCACGGCGTGGGCTATGCGGGGGGAAAGCGGGGCACGCGGGGGGCATGCCAGCGGCCGGGGAGGTATCCTTACATCCCAGGCTCGGCTGCATGCCAGAGCCCAGCTCGAGGCAGAGCAGGGGCTCCAGCGGCAGGTCAGATCCCTGGGCTGCGGTACCTCTTTCATCCTGCTCTGAACAAGCATCTATGAAAATGTTACTGCTTATAGGATCATAAATCCTCCTAGTAAGAAATGTATTTTGTACCCTAAAATGTTTCGGTCAGGGCTTTCTTTGTTCATTTCCCGTTCTCATCTTGCATAAGGCTATGTTGTAAAAGAATAAAACACTGAATCTTTAAAAAAATGAAAGCCACAGAAAGAACAGCTGGAATTTCCCCGGAAGCATGTTGGGTCAGTTTTATTCCTTGGATTTAGTTTGATAAGATTTTAGTGCAGTTCCTATTTGCAACAGGGAAAACAATGTCCCAGACCCTCAGTCCACGTGTATGAGACAACGTGGCCGAGGGATTACACTGCTTACAGATCTGCTCACACGTGCACAAGGAGAAATAAATTGAATTTCTGTCAGAGATTGCCTTTTAAAGTCTGGTGTTGATGGAGATAGAAATGAATGAAAGTGGGCAGTGCCTGCATTGGCCTGGTTGAGCGCGGGTGAGTTGTTTTTTCATTGTAAAGAAACATGGGAGTTGAGACGTTGTCGTGGTTTAGCCAGGACAGATGCATTCTTTAGTATGTGAATTTAGTATCTGGTATAGCTGTGCACCAAGCAGGAGAATTTGCCATCCAGGTACAGCTCACAGCTGAATTACTTCACCTTCTCTTGCTGTCTGTTCACAAATGCTTTCATGTCAGATTACAGGTATGTAGTTTATCTGTGCACGTACGAAGGGATCGAGGCAGGGACGGAGGGCAGCTGTGGCTATCGCAGTGACTTTTAGTCCTTTGCTTAAGAAGCAGTTGGGTTTTTAATATGTAAACCCTTTGCTGCGGAGACCTGTCTTTACGTATGACTCGACTCAATCGCTGCTGTAACCCTGACGGTATTACTAGGGTCCGCATCCCGCCTGAGGAGTACAGTCAGCCTCTTCTGCAAGTGGAGTTACACGGATTGAATGCCTGCCGGCGCTGCTTTGGTCCATCTGTACGTGCGTACAGCAGAGACACAGGGGTAAGGAACGGTGAAAATGGGCTAAGAGGGTTTGAGGTTCTGAATTGACTGAATTGGTACCAGCTGCTTTGCTGAGCGCTTGCAAATGAAGGTAAATCCTGTTTCTCCTGATGGGTGCATTTAAAGCAGTACGAACTTCAGTTTCAGACTTTATAATGATGTGGGAATAGTTCCGTCGTATTCCAAACGGTAAGATCTAATCCTGGCGCGCAGGGAACATGGCCACATACAAAATGACACTGAGAGTGGGACACAGCAGAGTGACACGCTTCCCGGAGGCTGTGCCGCTCGTGGTCAAGGGCACCTCGGTGCTTCCCACTTGCGGTGCTACAAGAGAGCAGATGGTTTCAGGAGAGAAGTCCCCCCAGGTGGGACAAAACATTCATGTGGCATCGCACGGGACTTCGTGTTGGCCCTGTTGTGACCAGTGCTAGAGGTAAAATGCTGAATTAGGTCTGCTCCGTCGCCTTGGTGTGCCAGTTATTTCCCTGAAGCTCAGTTGTTCCTGATTCATGCGATATTCTGCGCCGGCATTAGGTGGATGGGTAATTTAGGTTCATCTGGATATAGGCTTAAGTTTGTCATTAAAGTCAGACAGTATTTATGTGATCCTGTTGTAAGGAATAATAGTCTTAAGGAAGCACATTTTTTTAAGGCAAACAAATGTCTTGAAGCAGGTGATTAATTCACGCTTACTTTTCAAGCACTCGTTTGACTTACAGGCTTTTAAGAGCGGATTTTTTCTTTTAATTTAGTGCTTCACATCTTAAACATTTACAGCCAAAATCTTATCTCAGTTCAAGATTTATTAGTCTAAAGTGACACTTTTAAATTCAGTGGAGCAGTTCTGCTGAAAACTAATACTGCGGAGAAAATGGAATCTAGAGAGTTACAGAGTGTCTGCAACTGATGTTAATTTGACTTTTTACTTTTCAGCACTACTAATATTTTCTTCAGTAAAATGAAATTTAGTTGCATCCAAGCGGATCCTCCTTCCAGGGCAGAGTTCAGCAGAATAAGGGAATACAACCAAGGGCTAAATTTGGGGGTCTGTGTGGACCCGGGGTGTAACGGCTGAGGTTGATGGAGTTTCCCCAGGTGTGCGCTAGGACGGGGGTCAGTTTGCTGACTGCTTATCCAGGGTCAGTCCATTTAAACTTGTTCGAAAGGCTAGCGCTGGCCGCGGAAGTTTGATTTAAAACACGTTTGAGCTTTCTTGTACTTTTCCATTTCTGATCTTCAAAGAGAAGCGATGCCGAGTAAGGAAGACGGCAATTAATAGCCTTGTACTTACTTTGTCTTGGGACTTGGAGGCTAAATATTTAAAATACATGCCTAGCCTTCTTAAGGGTGAGGGTACATGCGCTGTTTTGAATTCATTTGAATAAAAGGTAGCCATATTGACCTGCACTCCCTCTTTTTTACTATAGCTTGGGCAAGAACCCAGTTGTGCATAGTGTTTGTGTAAAATGAGGCTTTTGCATTAATCAGCTGCATTGCTGATCCTGGAAGGTGATCGTTACGATTTTTGGGTTTGATCTGAGTAGTCAGTGGGCAGAGGTTCAGCAAAGGCTCTCTGTCTGTGGCTGTACGCGCAGGGTGCGGGAGGTGAATGGTTTTAACTGGGTACTCATGAGCTTTCTAAAGCTGGAGCGCAGAGCCGGTAGTTGCAGCGCTGGCTCTTAGTCCTGCCCACAGGCACAAAGTACGCGGTGTTTAAGGGTATTTATCAGGCACGAGCAGAGGGAACCTGGTGGTGTGTCATCTCATCAGATGAAGGAACGTAGTGCCACCAGAGAGCCTCTGCTGTTCCCCGCAGATCTTGTCCTCAACGACAAAGGAACAGCTGCATTGATTCACCCCGCGTTGGAATAGTGGGACCGCTGGAGCCTTGAGGCCTTTGTTGCAGTGGGATCCTTCCCCATCCACAACAGTGTGAGAGAAGGTTGTGGAGGATTTAATCTTATTAAGCCAATATGCGCTTTCATGAGATAAACCAAGACTTACTCATTAATATAGTTTTTAATTTGAAAGATAAGTCCTCAGCAGCCTCCTCGCCTCTGGTCTCCGTGCTCAGTCTGTCCGTGCCAAGCCCAGCAGTGAGCCAGCTTTGCAGCAGGAATACTGCTAGACCTGACAGCAGGAGTGAAGGGAAAAGGCCTGATGCACACATGTCCACTAGATTGTCCCTTTTATTTCCCTGCTGAAAAGCACTTTTTTTTTAACTCAAAAGATGTGAAAATGTGTGCTTCTTTTGCCAGTAATTCAAGTTCGTACGTTATCGGGCCAGTAGGATGCAAGCCCTTCTCTGCTGTAGGTCTTTGCAAGGGCTCGTGCAGAGGGATTCAGTCCAGTGCCAAATGCAACGGTTTCTGTCTCTGGCGGTTTTGGCAGCGCCTTCTGTTGCACTTAATAGAGATGCTACATGCTTAGTAGGATGAATAAATACAAGCAACGGCCAACTTCTGCTTCTGAACGCAAAGCTTTAAACAAGGAATAACTTTATGTGTTTTGTTTGAGCTATATAACAGTATAAAGTAGACCAAAATTCATAGTTTTTGGTCATACGCATCAAATATATTTTCATTTGTTTTAAAGTGAAATAGCTGTGGAGAAAGTGCTGGTATGACTTGTAGAAAACAATGCTGTAAGCATGGCAATTTTGGGCTTCTGACCTAGTGAAGCCTTGCCAGGCTCAACACTCTGTCCAGAGACGGCGGTTGCTGAATGGACAGACGCTGTAGAAGGGTTTATAGTTTCTGCCAAACAGAACTTTGCTGGGTAATTCCAAGTAGTTCAGTCGCTCGGGAGCTGCGTGTATGGAAAATCCTCTGTCGGGGGGGTCAGTTCCATCCCAGCCTGGCAGCCCCACGCTCCATCAGCCTCCAAGGTTCCTCCTCACGTTCCCGAGAGGAGTTGGCGAGGTCTCCAACAATCTCTCTTCCTCCCTTACGGCTGTGGAAGGGGGCAGCAGGAGGTGTTTGTTCTTGTGAATAAAGATGAATAAAATGGGGCTAGCCATTCATTTAGTGAAAGGGAAGCATCCGATCACCTATGCAGCAGGAGTAAGACCAGGCAAATCCTATGTCGTTGCTTTCGAGAGCCAAGGCACCAAATCAAGTACCTCTAACGCCAGCTCGGCCCTGACTCGCCCACGTTCACTGTGAGGTCCCTGAAACGCAGGCCCTATATTTTGGAATTTTATCATTTCCAGAGACGGAGCAATGTGGAAAGGCTTGCGGTCGCTCCTCTGTGTTTTCCTGTACTCTCAGGATGCTGGCAGAAGGGAGTTTCCTTCTTGCCTATACTTTTTAAGATGCACGTTGGTTTAGAGCAACGGGTTTTTATCATTACAAGAGTACAACAGACTGGTACTTAGACGTAAAAAAAAAAAAATCCTAACAGAAAGCACACCTGCTGTTTTTATCCCATTACACTGAACTAAGCAGGACTGCTCAGTGTGCAAGCCCATTAAAGCCTTTATGGCCTCCCCTGAATGTGAACTGAACTTTTAAAGCTGGAATTGGCACTCGAAGGGCAGGAGTTACCTGCTGCAGCCCTTGCGCACGCAGTGCCCAAGAACCGGTTACATCTTCGTCCTCATTCTTTTGTCACAGTATATTGTCTCGATGTTCTTCTAATACTGCAGTATCTCATTCAATTACAAAGAAAATTTCCTGGTTTACAGCNGCGCACGCAGTGCCCAAGAACCGGTTACATCTTCGTCCTCATTCTTTTGTCACAGTATATTGTCTCGATGTTCTTCTAATACTGCAGTATCTCATTCAATTACAAAGAAAATTTCCTGTTTTACAGCCACGGCTCGACCGAGTTCAGGTGCGTGACTGTTCTTACACCCGCGTTGTGTCCGTGTGGGGATGGCGGCCTGAGTGGCGAGTCTAGAGAAAGGGAATCTAAATGTAAAGAATCGAGTCTAAAGAATCTAAAAGGATTTGTGTTTGCTTTTGCCATTCCAGTAAAAGACCGGGGAGAATATTCCAAAATGTTTTAAAACTCCTTTTGGACTACCTTGGGCCCAATTCCTCTGAAAAAAGGAGAAAGCACAGGTCGGAGGGAATGCTTTCAACCGTGTTGTTTATCAGATTCCAGGCCCTTTACATCCCACTATTTTTTGGACTTGGCATTGCTACACTTTTAAATAGAAGCCTGGTCTCCTGTGGAAACAAACGCATACTAAACCACTTGATGCTTTTCTTCCTAAGAAAAAAAATTTGAGCTGGTTTTTCACTTCTAAGAGATTCTTTGGTCTTGTGATTTTGCCCTGAATTGCTTCCCTGTGTATATTTGATTCCAAGTACGGATCAATGACAGTTGAAATATTAAAAAAAACCCAAACAAAACCAAACCAGACTACCCCTGGAAAGTCCTGTTGTTTCTTTTTTCTTCTTTATTTCTTTAAGACTAAGAAAAAGAAGCTGCCAATACATTCAGCGACTGGCGAGGAAAGTACCGTCAGTAAGTCTGGCTTGCTGTGAAATATTAGTAAACACGCAGGTCTGTTAACAGTAGCCAAGTTTAACAAGATCTCCACTTATTATCCTGCCATTTTTGTGGAAGAATATGCCATTGCTGTCAGATCCGTCTGTTCAATTGCACAGCCCGTGCATGCAAATTGCCTAGTCTGGCACATGGGGAAGGGGTTTGGCGAGATCTGAAACTGAAAACGAAAGATGAATAGGAGATCTGTTAATGAATAGTTAGAACTCAACGTAGATAATTGACCGTCTGGCCGAGAGCAGCCAGGTTTTGTTGTGTCGTGTGAAAAATCTGGCTATTGGGCCCGATGCAAACGTGACTGCTCGTCTGCATAGATCAATGTTGTCTGCAGCCTGGCTCGTCACCAAATGATATGGAGAGGAGGCAGAAGAGAGAACATTGCTGGGAAAAGCCGTGGAAGAAGAGCATGTAGGAAGGTATCCATTTAAACTTTTTTTTCCAAAAATAGACAAATTAACCTGGTCACTTGCTACAACAGTCACTGCTGGGGTAGTGGGAATACGTTTCTTGGAAGCACTGGTATGGAAAAATTAACAAACGCTAGAAAAACTTCAAGGGATAAATACTGTTCTATGACTGTTTATCCTGTTCCATGCAAGAGGTTGGACAAAAGTTGCTGGGCAAGACAATAGTTGATTGAATGGTCTCTTCAACAAAACCAGAAGGTCGCCGTCGGGTTCTGCTGGGGTGTACGAAACTTGAGAGCTGGTAAGAGGTTGAGTTCCTGTTCGTCCTGCGGAGGAGGGACGTTCTCTGTCAAAATAACTGGGAAACCCAAACTGGTTGTCAGGCTATTTCAGTTCTCTCCAATAAGTAAATAAATAATGGTTTGGCTAATTCTAAAACCAGTTCAGTAAAAAATGAATCCTATTGCTGCTCTCTTCTGTCGTGGTGAAGCCGTCTCCCATCACCGTCAAACCTGTCTGCTTGGTTCTTGGGTACATGTGAGCTTACCAGGTGTACGAAGGCCGTGCTGAAAGGACTAGCAGTGGAACGGGATGGAGCGACAGCAGAGGCGTGGTAGGACATTGAGAGAAACTGTTTGGGGTTCTGACCCGGCTCCCTGAGCAACGCCAACACCTTATAGAACTGGGCAGAATAACTAAGTAGCTGCCAAACATACATCCATTGAAGTTTAATACGTTGCGTGCTCAGACATTGAGGGATAGATCCAGCCTGGTGACTTTTGCGCAGCAAATTTAAGTTATGTCATCTGTCAGATGTCTTTGCTGCAGACGCTCACGGGGACTATCACACGTTTGCAGAACAGACTTCTGTCAGCAGCTGTATTGTCGTTTTGCTGGTGCCTTCTGCAGTTTGGGATTTTTACTTGCCTGTCAGTGCAAGCCTGAATAATATTCTCAGCTGCTCTAAACTGAAATGGATCCTTTCATTCCCATGGGACTGCTTCAGATGTCAATGTGTTTGATAGATCTATTTGGAGATGCTTACAGACGTCAGGTTTGGAAGATATAGCAAAGTCATGTGGTCTCTGGTGCCAAAACCTGCTTGGAATTTCTCCTCCCTCTACGTCAGCATGGTTCCTCTCCGTTTTGCTATTCTACCCTATAGACGAAAAGTACTTTGTAATCCTTTTGTTGTGAAACAGGCTACTGGGCTTAAAAAAGCCAAAACCAACAGTCACTGAACAACTTCTATTTGATTTTAGAAAAATAACAGAGCAAACTGTTTTCCAGTCAAGTTTCGCCTTCAGCCACCAAACATGCTGCTGGAAAAGGCCACATCCGAGGACCTGGGGGCTTTTGACGCTGGCCTCTTCCCGTGGCAGCCCTGGCGTATGCCGCTTTGCGCTGGGGAGTTTGTTATGCTGTCAAGACTTAATACACCTGTTCTTCAGCAACGACGGCTGCTAGTAGGAAAACAAAAACGATCTGCCAAAGCATTCAGCTGGCATCTTTAAGGGCCGGAGACCAAATGTCCTCTACTGGGTGGTACCTGTGAAGCAGGAGGCTTCTGGTGGCAATTCCTCCTGCGCCCTGGGGGAAGCGCATCTCTCTTGCTTGTCTTCACGCCCCGGGGTGTGAATTCTTTGCCCTTTTATAAATGAAAACAAAATTTCATCTGTATTGGAGCAAGCTGCACGGTGGCTTTAGCTTTCCACAGCATGTTTTTTTACCGCCTGTTTGATCTGCCTAATGAACAGATCACAGCCTCCAGTTCCGCTTTTGACAGCAAGCTTTGCTGGAGCTTTGGAAGCGGCCCCTTCGCTTATGTCGCTTTTTGCCCCTCAGAGAGGTTTGAATTGTCTGGGCTTTTTACTCCACCCACGCGCAGACCAAACGCGCGGGCTCTCCGGGGCCTGGGGGTGCCCCGGGCGGTGTCGGTGGCTGGCGCGGCGAGGACCCAGCTGCCGGGTTGTTGATGTGAGCGCGGAGATGGCAGCAGTGCCTGGGCAGGATTCCTGCGTGCCTGTTGCTAGCTAGCAGGGCTAGGGCAGGCGTGAAGTCGAAGCTGCCAGCTGCGTGGCTTGAGGCGGCCAAAGGAAGCAAAAGACGCCTATTAAAACTTAGTAAGGTTGGTACGCGTGTGGGAGCGTAACGTGCACCCTGGGCTGCGACGGAGAGCTGTGGAATTCCAGCCCAGAGCAAGGTGGGGAGCGTCCAGCATCGCCCAATCCAGGCAGGGACGGGGTCAGCCCACGGCAAGAAGCGGAGTCACGCTCCAGCGGGCTGTCACGCTGCGACTTTCTGAGCATTTTAATTTTTTTCTTCTGGATGAGAGCATTTAAGGTAACGCTTCATCATGATTTTTCAACTTTTTTTGTAACTATGGAGACCAGGAGCTTTGTAAAGCAAAGCAGAAGCTCTCTAGGTGCAGTTGGAAGTAGCTCAGACGTTTCTGTCTCTTTTGGCCCCTTGTCAAATCTTTTTACTTTCTGGAAATTGGAAAAAAGGATCAGAGTGACATATGCAGAATATTATACTTTAGATTAAAATTCAGTGGCATAAACATGAAAGAATCTGCATTTGAAAACAAAGGCCAGCTCTCACAATCTCCTCTCCCACAGCCGCCGCTCTGAATAGGAAAGGTATGTGCCGATGAAACCAGCGGGTATGGCAGCTCTTCTGTCAGACAGGCACCGCTTCTGTTTAAAACAGAGGCAGGAGGGCCTGTACCTGGAAGTCGCAGAGGCTGAGGAGGTGGGAGCAGATGGTGGAGAATGTCTTGTTTGTCAG
>VZSC01013712.1:395992-412643 GCA_013398225.1 Steatornis caripensis | reverse complement strand
AACCCCTACCATTCTATGATTCTATGATTCTGTTATCATCTTTATTGATTAAGAAATATAAGAATGGTACATTTTAATTTTTTAATTTTTTAATGAAAAGATCTAAAAAGACTATAAAAATATTCTTTTCAAAGATTTCAGGAAGGAATAATTATTTTTTAAAAAAAATCCCAAAACTTAGACCTCTGTCCAAATTCATAAATAAACTTGAGACTAAATAAGATATTTTCATTTTATATTTTCCTATTATCTTTCTCTACTACATCGGTTGTTCTGTAGTTTTTATTCTCGTCTTTTCATTTGTAGAGTACCTTTATTTGATTTTTTAACACCAGCAAAACTCTTCTTCCCTGTTTCAGAGAGGTGAATTTACTTGCTATTTGACTGAATATAACCAAATTTCTTAAGTTATATTCTACCAGTAACATACAGTAATATGAGCCAACTGTGGCCTTTTTCCCAATTTTCTTTATAGGTTATGTATTGATTCATGTCACTATATGTCAATGTACNGTAGAGTACCTTTATTTGATTTTTTAACACCAGCAAAACTCTTCTTCCCTGTTTCAGAGAGGTGAATTTACTTGCTATTTGACTGAATATAACCAAATTTCTTAAGTTATATTCTACCAGTAACATACAGTAATATGAGCCAACTGTGGCCTTTTTCCCAATTTTCTTTATAGGTTATGTATTGATTCATGTCACTATATGTCAATGTACATTTCATGTATTAATACACTTTCAGCTCAGGTTACATATTTACTAATCATTATTTGTGCATGTTTACTTAATGCAGTTAGGAAATACAACTGTAGGTCAGACACAGGCCTTCAAATTTAGGTACACAATTTAAACACTATTATAGCAAAATTTTAAGTGCCTGCAAGAGTAAGAGTGACCAAATTCCCTACAGAAGCAGTGAAGATTCAGATTCAAATTTCTGCATAAGAACTGGTAAGAAATGCTAGGCATATACGCCATGGTGACCTACCTGACTCAGTTTCTTTTTACCTTCAGAGGATAAGACTTCATCAAGTAGGGATGTTTCTTTCTAATAGAAAACAAAACAAAAAAACCCAGAAGTTGAATACAGCATCTGAGCTTGCCATGGTTTTTGTAATCTCTTTACAGATAGTCCCATCCCTACATGAGCCCTAACTTGTATAAGATTAGTTTGCATTTGTCCTAACTCCATTACACTCTCGTCCGTAACTGCACAGTTATATAGCCACAAAAAATGTAAGATCTCCTACTGAGGATACTCCACAGATTGGTTGTCACAGCAGTGTCCTAGGAGATGCAAGTTCAAAGCCTTTCCATCTGACAGGGTCAAAAAAAACAAGCTTACAAATTCCTACTTCATGCTTAAGCTACATCACAGCTATCAAATGAGACATGATGTTTATACACAAACTTGACAGTGGCAAATCACATTTATGTTTTGAGGTTTCTCAGTGGACATGGATCATGCATGAGTCACATCTGAGTTCCAGTCTGAAGAGAAGTACCTGTTCCCTCAAAACAGGCACTTCTGAGCAGGCATGATAAATTAACTGTCATTGGCAAGTGAGTGTTCAGGCTAAGAAGAGTAAGTAATGAATTTCAGGGTAAAGCAGTCCTAGAAAATAGGCAGACTGAGATGCTGTGTGGCACTAAAAAGTGTTATAGGTGACTAAATTCCAATTAAGAGGGATTTTTGTCATTTGAACTCCATGACATAAACAATCTTGTTTTGTTACCTCAAGATAATCCTAACACCCTATATTTCTGACTTGATTCAGCCTTTTCTTCCTCCATCTCTAGTACCTATGTCATGAAAACAAGAGATTAAAAGTGCTTTCTTTTGAAATAGTATTGTTTTCCTGCCTTTCTTGCCTGCACAGAGTTATCCCTTGTATTTATGCTTTGTCCAGTTTGGCTTAAACAATCCAAATGATTTTTCCCAACTCAATAATTGTCTAATACATCTGCTCTCAGGCTCGGAAGTTTCTAATCTTCACACCAACCCTGACTGCTTTAATTTCATTGTATTTTTTTCCTACTGCATATACATTTTTCTGTGATCCTTGCCATTTCTATCTTTGGTATGCACATCTTTGAGCAATAGCCAGGGGATTGTCATGGAGCCTCTTTTGCTGTCTCTTAACAAATCTGTGGATACTTACATTCTTTTAATCTTTGCTTGTCTTAAATCAAATCAGCTTAATTCCCTGGCCACTTCTGTTTCTTCATTCTTTTCAATTAATCAGTGTATTTCTGGAAAAGAGATGACCAGAAGTTAATGCAGTCCTGAATCTTATCACTATATGTTTAAAATATCTGCGTGAGATCGGTTTTGAACTAAACACAGACTTCACAATGAGACATTGGTCAAGCTGACATATTAAGAAGGTTACATTAGCTCTGGAAGAATTTGCATTTGCTTATAAAATGAGTACAGCAGCTCCTAAACAGAAGCAGATATATCAGACTTGGTGTCTTCTAACACCTGTAACCTACACACATTGAGGGAGGACCTCAGCTGTAAACTCCAAATAGTTCAAAAGAATGAAGCCATAGGTTTCAAAATGAAGTAATCAAAAATACAGTAAAAGGGAGAAAATAACTAGAAATTACAGGACTAATGCTGTAATAGCACTGCAACTTTTGAGATATTTGGGGACCTCATCTCTTTGAAAATAAAAGTGATTGGTCGTTTATGAAAAGGACCTTATTAGATCACTTTGTTTTGTCACCCCCGAATATAATTCAAAAGGTATGAGTAGCTTAAGACTTTTAATTCCATGAGAGGGAATTTCACCTCTAGAAGTTCATGTCCCTTTCAGAAAGGAAAAACAAGGCTTTACATTTGTTTGATTCCTAAAGGAAAATACTTAGATGTATATACACATTCTTCCAGACTAGAAGTGGAGCTTATCTGTACCTACTGGGTTCAGTTTTCTACTCATCTCTCAATAATTTACATATTTCAGAAATTTTCAAAACCAAAGATTTATCTTATGTATCTCCATCATAGCTACACACCAAGAAACTTATTTACAAACTGATAAACTTTTTTTGCAAATATCAGGCTAAACCAGAAGCGTAGTAACTGCTTTTACTGCTGGAATTACACACGCATATGTGCATGCAAATATATACAAATGCATAAAAATTCACCATATATAAACGTATATAAAACACATATGTAACATGTATATATTTTAATATATAATTTATACTTTTATATCCATATAATTTAGAAAGTCTATGTATATTTTAAAATTAATATTGAAAAGAATTCTTTGTTCCCTTTTAACAGTATTGTGATGTAGGGACATATCTGTGACGAGTCTTCTGCGCTCATTTAATCTCATAAAACTAAGCATTATTCATTTTAACATAGCAAATGTCTTTTCTATAATGGGTACGTAACTAGTGCTAAACAAACTGTGCTGATGACTGTGATTTGTTTGGCTATATAATTTACAAAGGTGTGGAGAAAAAAAATCCAGTCTCTATGACCTTTTTTCCTCTGGTTAAGCCTGCCAATCAATAATGCCAACTAGTGACAATTAGTATGTTTTTTTCTTGTTTATTGTGGGGATTTAATTTTCATTTTGGCTGAGGCTGTATCTACCACTGAATAGTCCTTACACAGTAAGAACTTCTACTTAGCACAGCTCTAGGCCAGAATGAATCCAATTATATGGAAAAGGCAAGATTTGTAGACCACTGCCAGCCCCAAATTATCGGAGTTCCACTCTTCCAATTACTGATTATGAAACCAGATTATTTGACTGTCATTCCTATAGAGAAATAGAAGTGCTTTCAGTCGTTCAGCAAAAATGTTCACATTTGTGAAATGTTAGTGACATTCTTCCTTGAAGCAAATGCTTTTTTCAGCCGGCTCTAGTGTTCAAATGCAGATAGAGTTCATGGAATACACCCGAAGCCCAAAATAAGCAAAAACAGCAGACATGTAAGACAAAACAAATTAAACCAAAATGATCAGGTTACATTATGCTAGCTGTTAACACTCTAACTAGGGCATTCACCCAGGATTTGGAAAACCTGTCAGGGATTTGAATACAGGTCTCATTAGTCTGGTAAATAGTGTAAGGTCGTACCTAAACACTTTTTTAAACTCTAAGTGCATAGTAGTGCGTAGTCTTGTGTTGACTATATGCATATCAGTACATTTATCCATCTGGAAGAAAGTCTATAAAACTGATACAACAATTTCTTTGTTAATAACACACAATCTAGTTGTGTTATTTCCACAATTGAATTAAAAAAAAAATATATAAGTTGATCCACAAATAATGAAATAAATTATTAAATTATTATTAATAATTATGTTAATATTTAAAGAGTCAACTCAATGAATTGGACAGTAATGTGGAATAACACAGGAGAAGATCCAGAGCAGCAACAGCAATGTACAAGAATGTCACCAAAAGAAAAGACGGCAGATTGATAAAGACAGTTCTGGAACACTTGCCAAAGCCTAGGAATCCCAGCAGAAGAGACTAAACAGAATTGCAGAGACAGAACCTGGTAGATAATCGAGAGCAGCAGGGGTACAGACTAACCAGATACTGCAGAAGATGTAACACACGGGGAGTCCTGTGTCCAGCAGTGGATTGATAATGGCAGATATGCTAAAAATATGTTGTGTTCATATTACTAATGCCGTTGTATGATGCTGCCATATTTGATTAAGCTGTTTCATACTGTGTCTTTCTCACATACTCCAGCTTCACGTGGTTGTACACAACACCATGAAGAGACATAATGGAACAAATTGGGTTTTTCAAATGAATTTGCTGTCAGTTTGGATAAAAGGCATTTATGTGTAATCTCACCTTATGAAAGACTATATGTTAATATAACAAATAGCAAATACATTCAATTAATAAGTCTGTTGTCCAAGTCACTTCCTTTTTATCTAGGTCTTGGGCATGTAAAACTCACACTGAGTACCCTGGGAGCATTGCCTGAGTGAAAGCTATAAAAGCAGACTCCTATGGTGACTAAAGTCAGTGGGAAGTTTTCCAATGATTTTAATGGAGTTTAGATCAGGCCTTCAAGAGAGAAAACCATTAGGTATTTTATCATTTAGCTTTTACGTACACAGATGTTAGCAAAAACTTCAACCCAAATGAGTCACTCGTATTCTCTGCAATTCATGCAGGTGTCTCTTGTCGTATTATCCAAAAAAATCTCACAGTTACCCATGACTAGAAGTAAAACTTTGATCATTAGTATCCTACAACCTAGTTAAGTGTCCTTAAAAAGCTATTGGGACTGTGTTGCAAGGAGTTCACTGACTCTCAATGGGACACAGTCCTGCAGTGTCATCAGATTTGCAAATTAATGTTGTATTCCTCCAAATATATATTTGTAGACATTGTTTCTAGGCATATTAATACTTGTTTAATTTTAAGGAGGTGCTTACTTCCCACTGATTTTGATGTGACTCAAATTAAGTAATCAGTCTGAAGCAGGTACTTATATGTCTCCTTGAATAAAGTCATTAATAAAGTGTCATTTTTAGATTTTTTTTATCTTTTAATTTCAAATAAAGAAGTAAATAGTCAAGATAACATTTGGAAAAGAAATTTGGGCAATGTCTGTGGTAAATTAATGTCACAAAAAATATTTAGTCCTAGTGAAAAAAAGTTCTTGCAAATTTGGACTTCAGATTGATCCTTCTCATTCTAAAATGAAACCTTAAAAACTCACAAAAGGCAGCTATGTAAAGCATATTTTTTTTGTTGGTGCAGATGCTTAATTTTGTTCCAAGTCTGGACTCCTAGAAAAGCAAAATACCTCACAGAACAGCAAAAATAATTGTTAGTAAATTACATTTTAGACCTTACCATGAACAGTTTTAACAGGTCTCTTTAATTTTAGAAAGTAAAGGATAAAAACTACAATGAAGCACAAGGCACCTAATACATTTCTCAAACCATCTCCTTGCCTCTATAAAAGATAAGAGGAAAACGCCCTGCTGATACAGATATTTAATTTGAAGTAAGATGCATAAACTTTGATACCTCCTCACGGGTTTCTTAACTCTGCCACAGATCTGGTGCATTCTGCATACTGTATAAACACAGTTTTGAGGGTAATTCTCATACTAAAATTAGAAAAAAGAATAGCATGTATATTTAATATCTCCCTGAAGTGTTTCACTTCAGCAATAAAGCATAGCAGTGAAGTAAGAAAAAGCTCGCAGTTGCTTCCCTGAGCTGTTTGCCGGAACGAGATCACATTGCAGCATTTGTTTTATTATGTAGAAGTGGATTCATTTGAATAGAAATGCATTTTTCCACACCCTTTTCTATCTATAAACGAGAAACAAACAAACAAAATAATTAGCCAGCTCAAAGAGTCTCATAGACAGAGCTGATCTTTGACAGTTTGGATTCAGAAACAGTAATGCTGTGGAAAAAGCAATTCTTTAATTTCAAGTGTAGTATATATTTTTAATAAGCCTTCATTTTTCAAAGCAAAAGTGAAAATAGGCAGGTGATTGCCTTACTGGTTACAATAATATTTCAACCAATATGATCTGATGTAAAGTTGAAAGCCTATAGACTCATGTATCATTTATCAATTTTTTTTCGGGCTCATTAGGAAATTTTCAATGAGGGAAGTGCTAATAAGACAACAGTACAGTGATATACGATTCCCTACTATCATATTGTCATCATGAAACCAAATCTAACAAGTAATTGCAATTTCTTGCAATTTCTGAGACAAAAGGAAAAAATACTATGAAAGTTTTAGTCTTACAGTTTTGCCCTGTACTGACTTTTACAGATGCAAACATCCACTGTTAATAAAAGTAATGTCTATCCTATTTAGAGTGTTGCAGAAGATATTTTACATTATGATGTATAATGATAGTAGCAAGGGTTATTTTAAATTTATTGGGCAGTCATATAATGGGATGTAACAAAAGGAAACAGAAAGACAATTGTGAATGTTGTGCTCTTACTAAATATCAGCTAGGAATCTAAGTATAACTGTTTAATTTGTTTGTATATCTAAAAATTGCATTCTGAAATGTAACAGACAAGTAAAAATGTCCTTTCCTGTGTTTTTTGTGTCTTAGCAGACTGCAAAGGATAGAACTACACTAAAGTAAAAAAACCGATTGCAGTAAATATTTTAAGGGTCAAATTCTGCTTTGGTTTGCACCATTTTAAAGAGTCTAGAATCACTATAGACAACAGATTTATTCTGTAAGTTTAGTGCAAATCAGAACAAGACAGCCAATAGCTTGAATATAGTTCTTCAAGCATAACATGCAGTAATATCAAACCTATTGTCTGATTCACCATACCATGTTTGTCTTCAGTTGTGGTGGTTGAATTTTTTCCTGTGCCATTTATGTTTTGTTCAGGTTGTGTGATATACACGACGAGTGATATATGAATACTGAAATGAGCATATGAATAATATATGCATATGTATAATTATGGGTTATATGTTAGTATGAATTTATGGATTACTTAAATAGGAACACACCAAAAACAAGCATAGAAGAGGTTTTGGTACAGTTCATAATGGTTCCTACGTGAGACATGAAAGTTCACAAGTATCTTGAGCTTTGTCAGTTTATTAATAGTTTAGATGCAGCTATACACCAACATTAAGTGCAGGCTGAGTCAAGCATTGTCTTCATGAACAAGGGGAAGTTTGGGTCTGTATTAATTTAAAATAAGACTAAGCTCTAATTAAGTCAGTTATATGTGTTCAGCAAATCGCTGAAACTTTGTTGGGTATCAAGTCAGTATCATTTTTTTCTACTGTGGATTTAAACTCTGATAACATGTAATACCTGAGGGTATTTTGTTTTAGTCTGGGGGGTTTTGTTTGTTTGTTTATTCTGGAGGATTCTGGCAACAATGTGCCCTCTTGAAGTGCAAGCTCCTCTGATCAAAACCTAAAATTATAACAGGGCCCAGAGAAAGCAATAGTAACTTCTTGAAGCATGGGAGCTGTTTGCAGCTCCACATAAAAATTTCTAAAGCATTATGAGGCTGTTAACTGTCAATATTCTCTCTGGCTGTTCTCTGGACTAAGCTAATGGAAGTTTTTAATATTTATGTAGAGGCAAACCAAAATCTTCCATTTAAGACTCTTCCAGAATCCTAGGATACCAAATGAGTGACTTTGGTTTTGGGACGCTCAAATCAGGCCTTCCTTTCTCTTGTGTTTTCTTACGTCCATCATGCCTACCTTCTACCATCTGAACCTCAATACGAATGTTTCATGTACTCTAAGGAGCCCACCTTACTGAAGCCTATAAAATAACCCTATGAAGTTCAATTGTATTTCTTTACATAGGAAACTATTTGGTTGAGAATAATATAAGTTTTAATTAATACTCTTACTTAGTGAGAAGTATTCATAGCACTGAGAACAGATAAAATTCTTGCAAAGTTATGCAAGCATTTCACAGTGTAAACACCTCAATTCTTGGTTTGAATTGTGCTTTGAGATTGCTTCTAAATAAAATAGATCAGTGATGAGTACTAGTAAAAAGACTAAAAGCAAATAAACATAATCTTCATAATCACTAGTTATGGATACCTATAAATAGAATGCAGATGCGTTTCAAGGAACCTGACCAACAGCGAAATTGTACTTGGATACATCAACTTATCTTGCAACAAAAGCAAAATGCTGCTTGAAAGTAAGGCAAGCAAAATGTAATGAATCAAAACATCACAAATATATGAATTATCAATTTTATTATGTATGAAGTGGTTAGGATTGGAAAAAATACTTCCTTCTATATGTTGCAATATTTAAATGCAGTATTTAAATCAAGCTTAAACAAGATTTTGAACAAAAGTATATGAATGAATCAAGGGATAGACTTAAAATAGTGAGCTATTTTTAAAAAAGGAAAAAATATATATGTAGGCATATATAAGCTTTATTATTTTTCATTCTATTGCTGTGGACAGTCAAGATTCAGAATCATGGCAACATATGTTAGTTTATAAATATGCCAGACTCAGGTGATGCCTTCTGATCCTCCACCAAATCAAGAGATCCCTGCTGAAGGGACAATAGACACAGTGCCAAGTTACAACTGTGAAGGAAGTGACAGCATCACACAGCAGTACTTCTGGCCCTAGCAGAGGTCAGCAAACACAATCAACATTGAGGAAGGAAGTTCAGCTTCATTTGCTTCTTGCAGTTTAAATAAATGAATGCTCAAGACACATGCTACAGTAAGATCTGTAAACAGTTCACCCTTTACCATATGGAGTATAAGCTTTTCTCTTATTTACAGAAAAAAATATAATAATATTTGGATGATTTTTGACGTTGAACATGTGCTAATATTTATCCAGAATAATTTCTCTTAAGGAATAACGCTGAAAGAAAAACGTGTGTCATTTTGAAATGACAATTGTACTTTGTGTGTCTAGCACTACACCAAAATAGGCTGACTGTATTTTTATTAGGTAAATTTAATCATCTGGCTTTACCTCTGTAACGAAGCTCGTATGTCGCCTTTTATAACCCAATAAATTCTTCCTCCAGCAGAACAAGACAGGTACATTTGCAAAATAATTGCATAATATCACTAAATGACGATTTATTTTAAGCAGCGATCAGTAGAAAACAGAGACTGGTTCAGCATTGTTGCATTTTTTTTATTTTCTTTTTTTCTTGTCCTATAGATTTTTAACCTACATATACGATTTGTCTAGCTTCAGTTCAAATTAATTTTCTTTTCTAGAAGTCTTGCCCCACTACACAAGCCAATGTGAAGAGAGCTACTATCCTATTGATTTTTTTGCTATGATTGGAAACCATGTCTTTTCATTTAGCTTTCAGACCATGTAGTCTTTCCTTCTTTATAGCTTCTTTTGACCATCAGCTCTGTAGTAAAAAAAAAAAAAAGGCACGAACCATATTTATCATTTTTACAATACTTTTCTTGTTAGGATAGCAGAGTATTTAAATGTTAGGTCAGTGTCAGAATAGGTTTTTAAGGATAATGAGTCTAAGAGTCAAATTCTCATGAACTAATTTATGTTAATAAAACCACAGTCTGCTAATAACATACCTAGGCAGTGAGGGAGTTGGAAACAGAAACTATTCCTCCCCTTTTCGACCCCTATGAGCTAACACTAAAGCACAACATTACTTTCCCCCCTACTATCTATCAGCTAACCAGTCTTTACTATTTTATTGCTGTAGTGTCCAGATGCCCTAATGAAGATACAGGTAATACTTTTCCTGGTCTCTGCCTTTCTGAACAATGGCACATGTATGTTTATTTTGAGAGAAATGTTGTCTCTCTTTTTATTAAATAACGACAATGGTTGTTTTTACAGTAGTCCAAGTTTATAATAGAGAAAATTTGCAGATACCTGAAACAGACCCCACTTGTCCCTTCCTTGACTTCATCAGTCAGCATCTTTTCTTTACTAGAAGCCAAGATGAACATCATATTCTTTCTATTGTTATTATTTATGCTTTACTCAGTTTGATGTTCTTTGAGCTGACACTCACTCAGATTCTTATATATATTGTCGTTGATGCAGCCATAGAGGAAAGATACGTGTCTGGGAATACTCAGGATGCTCATGTCAATTAAGGTTACAGTGCCATGAGTTTTTCAATTACTCTGTCCTACATGTAAAATAGATAAAAAAGGTGATTTCTACAGAACCGTACAAATGAAAGCTCTATGGGATGAAGGATATCAAATGACAACATTGTCTGAGACCTGCTTTTCTTCATGAAAATCGGAAGAGGAAAGTTGTCAGTTTACTCAGTGGAGAGAAACAGTTCTAAAGCAACATCTTCTCATCTTAACACAGATGTCTGAACGAGGCTGACTTACTGGTTCTGTGAAAGTGTCTATTTCTCTTCATTGACAATAAAGTATCATCAAAGTTCTTAGCTCACTTGTGGGTGTTTATGCTATAGAAATACAAAGAGATTAAATTAATTCTACATCAAAGTATTCTTCCCATTCCAAGTGTTCATTTATGGATGTTTTTCTCTTTATTTCCTTAAAAATGTTCCAGCATATATGATATAAGACATAAATGGGATTGCACTTACTAATAATTAACTAAACAACTTGTTGAATTTTGCACTTTGTCTTTTGGTCAGGCACATTTCTTCTGGTTAATAGCTTGTGTCCTGGTTTCGTCTGGGATTGAGCTAATTTTCCTCTGTGCATTATTTGTTTTTAATTGTTTTTATAAAACTTACTAAGTCTACATAAGCATATACTTATGCTTATTGTTACATGATACTTTTCCGCTACTCCTAACATTATTTATCAAGAAACTCAGGCATCAATATTATTTATTTTTCCTTGCAGCTAGACCATTAGGAGCTTGATTCAGTTGCCTGAACACAGAACACAACTACTGTTTTTATAAATACTCTAGATTACCTGAGATATCCCCACAGGGATGAAAAGTATAGCATAGCATCTACAGGAGAATCATACTCTCTGAAAAAGCACTGGAAGTCAAGGTAGGCTGTGTAGGGCAATTAGCATGACATTAGTTGCTGGTCTTGTGAACTAAACTGAACTCTGTTAGGTTGTTGGCTCTGCGGCTATATGAATTCTGGTCTGCATTCTTCTCAGGTAAACTGGTTAGATTAGAACTGCTGGATTTATTCTTACTTTTCCTCTTACAAATAAAAACTTAAATATGGAATTCCCTTGACCTTCTCCATCAATCTAGTTTCTGAAAACTCATGTAATATATTCTATAGGAGATAAAATTCCATTTTTAATTAAGAAACCTTGATGCGGGTATCTACACCTCTACATATTGAAATTATAAACTCACGTTGGGGCCAGTAATCAGCTCAGTTCACTGCCCACATATTTCTATCCGTTGCCATTTGAGTTGTAAGAATACTTTGGTTAGCACCTATGGGGCATTTCAGAGTGGTGCAGGGTTCCTGTAGTTCTTGTATCACATATGCAGATGCATGCAGCATTCTTGATTATTTTTGGAAGTCTCAAACTAGTGCCAAAGATCTATGTTTAGATAATTGAATCAAGCCCAAAAGCTGAATTTCTTTCTAGGGTACATTGGCAATAATGAAAGCTCCGACATTTAGCCTGCATACCACAGACATGCAGAAACATAAATGTGGGTATTTGAAGCTTGGACTCAGTCTTTATTTCATTCTTATTTTCACTGCCAACATTTGTACCAGATACCACAAAACTTTTACACTCTCGGGCTAACACACTAGCACCTGCAGGTGGAGATATAAATACACCAAAGATGACAAAGACCGTAGAAAAACCCATAAAAATGTAGGTTTACAGTTTGCTTTCTTGACAAAGATATGTTCAGGATCACTGCAATATAGAAAAGCCAAGACTGCTCTCAATCTAACAATGAAAATCTTAGTCCTGCTTCATATGAACTTAAACAGCATTTTCTTGTTTGAACCCAAAGAACACAAAAAACATATGTGCTCAAGGGAAAGCCAGACACAGCTTGGATCCGCTTAAGCGCTGTTGTCCTATTTATCACTACTCTGTGAAAAGTCAGAACTACTCATCTCAGTCACTGGTGCAAAGTCCTACAGCAGCTAGGGCAGAGTAGAGGAGCCCTTTGTTACTGAAGGTCCAGTCTGAACTGAAGAGCATGGCACTGTAAGTACTTTTACTGCAATTATGGTACCTGCTTAACTTACACCAATCCAAGATACCATTTTACCCAATTTAAAGTATGTTTAATGATTCCTATTTTTATTTCCCCCAAGAGTAAATTTTTTGGTTTAAGAATAATTCTTCTGCTAAATCACCTTGGGCCATAGATANCAGCTAGGGCAGAGTAGAGGAGCCCTTTGTTACTGAAGGTCCAGTCTGAACTGAAGAGCATGGCACTGTAAGTACTTTTACTGCAATTATGGTACCTGCTTAACTTACACCAATCCAAGATACCATTTTACCCAATTTAAAGTATGTTTAATGATTCCTATTTTTATTTCCCCCAAGAGTAAATTTTTTGGTTTAAGAATAATTCTTCTGCTAAATCACCTTGGGCCATAGATAAGTATTGAAAATATGCACAAATGCTGAGGCGAACAAGTCACTTCCCTCACCATACCTCCATCTCTCTATCCATAAAGTGGAAAGTATGGAATCAACCTCCTCTGCACAGACATCCAAGACTGACGGATAAAAGCAGTATGAAAGAAGTAGCTATTATTACCATTATTAAAAAAGGTTGAGAAGAGTTTTCTCCCTTTTGGATAGGCACCCCTGGGGTGTTTTTCAGAATTGCTTAATAGAGGGTGAGATTTTCAAACGTACTCAGCTCCGTTCTAAGTATGATTTCATTGAAGTCAATGGGAAAACTCCCACTGACTGCTATTGTTGTTCTTTAATACTTACTGCTGAAGTTAGAAGAATAAAATTGAATAGCAAAGGACCAGAAAAAGATCTCCAGCTTTTATATTCAATTGGTATGCAAAAATGCACTTAAAATAATAAAATGAATAAATTTAGCACCTGAAAACAAAGAGGAAAGTCAATTTTCTAATGTTTTAAACAATCAGCACTGAAAATACAGGCAAATTGTAGAAATATAATACGTCTGGAAGTAAGGACATAAAAATAAAGCTTAATGATTCAGTTATTGACCACATTGAAGCAGATGCAGGTGATCTTCAGTCTTCCATACAGTGATTTACTGTGCTATTAGAGTGAACTCCAAATTTTTACAAATCATTGTAGTGTTTATGGACATGAGATCCACTTTATGAGCTTCCTGGAGAGAAGAATGCATTCAGATTCACAGGAAAAAAGTATATCTGCTCTTTTGGGGGGTTTATTATCTTTTTATCAAATTAGCTTAAATAGCTTGTGAGTGTATCAACATATATACATGTGTACTTTTTATACAGAAACTAGATGATCCCAGATGTTTTGAGACTTACAGGAAAATGAGAAAACAAAAATATAAGATAGATGAGAGAATGGATAGTAATGAGAATTAAATGCTCCAAATTCCAGCAGAGGCGAAACTATGGTTAACTTATACATAGGCATTGCTAGAAAGAAGAAATTAATGTGATAATAAGAAAATAACCTAACAAAATAATTAGGATGACAATGCTAATTGTATCTGAGTACAAAAAAGCTGCTATGAAGTATCATGGGAAAAAAGTACAGAAGAAATAACATCAGAAAAATATGCCTGAGAATATAACACTTTTCTATTTTTACCATATTTACCACCATCCCCCACAAAGATGAACAGTGTCCTCATCATTTGCAATATTCCTGTTAGGAAGAGGCAGTATTAGACATATTAATGTGTTTGGTTCTCCTTTAATTTATGATTGTCTCCCCACTTTAATGAGATCTGCTCTACAGCCCATAAAATAATTGTTATGGTAAACTGACTTTTTAAAATTAGCTACACACCAGTTGGTCCAGAAACCTATTCCTCTGGACTATTCATGCACAAAATACCTTTGTGTGAAGCTCTTTCCAAATGTGTAATGACTGGAGTAAGTCCAGAAGTTTGCCTGCAGAGTCTCTCTGCATGATTGCCATTGCAAGTAGTCTTACAGTTTCTTTTCCCAACAAAGTTATGGTCAGCGTTACCGCAACGTAGAAATGCTGACACTGCTTTCAGCCTAACAATGAAAAGCATAGTGCTTCTTCATATGAAATTAAAGCAGTTTCCTATTAAAAAATAAAAAAGAGCTATTCTGTACTCCCTGTTCTACATTGCTAGGTCACAACTTTCTGTTACAGCATCTTTACAAGAAATCTCAGAAGGGGGAAAAAATTATCAGATTTCCTGATTTGCTCCACAGTCTCATTAAGTTACTTCAGTGTGATAACAGCACTGCTGTTTGCCCCTGAGACCATGTGTCCTGCTGTGACAGTTATCCCAATGATTTCCTGCTGGGAGTGTCAGTTTAGGTCACAAATACTGTTTACTAACAATACTTTCTTATCAGCCCTAGGAAAAAACTCTTTCTCAGAAAGTAGTACATTGGGAAAAAATTCTCCTGAATCTAAGGCAAGTGAGCTATACCATATTTTAGGTGCTATGTAAAATACAGATACTGAAGAAAATTTCATGATCAAGGCGTGCCAATAGGCTGACTGCATTAGATTTAGATACTGTATAAAACTGTGTGGATGCAGTTCTGTTGTCACTCATTGAAATATGAATATTTCTCTATGTGAGAAGTGCAACAGAAGTGTTATGGAGAGTAAGTTTTATATCCCAGTGAAGGAGACAGAAAACTCTTTCCACTGCAGCACACCCTCTTCTTGCTCTTCGGCTCTCACAGTAACTTCTGTAGAAGACGATGACTGCAGATGAACAGAGAACAAGTCTGGCTGAGACAGTCTCAGCAGTCCCACTAAATGGCTGAGGATTTTGACTTTCGTGCCTGACAGCTCTACTTTCTTTTCTCAGTAGAGGAATTTTTAGACAGGAGTTGTGATTGAAGTTGATGTAATCTGCTAATGCTTCCGGAGCTTCGGCATTTGTAGAGTTCTTAGCAGAACAGAAACCAGCTTTCTTTGCATTTTATCCCTTGCGGTTTTTTTTCCTATAATAAAGATCAGGAATAGATGTTTGAATTGAATAAGTCTTAATCCTTGTTGCGATCCCCTCAGAAAATAATCAAACCTAATACATATATACTACACCTGCACCTTAAATTGTACGGCTCAGATCCTGGCTTATAGGACTGATGCAACATTTTATGACATGACTGTAGAATGTAAAATGAATAAGGTATTTCTGCATCTGGAAGCAAAATCTCAGTCTCATCCAGGAAAGTGCATTAAATGTTAGAATACATAAGATGAACAGCAAAAGGAGAAAAAAGCCTCCAACCTGTTAAACAAGGCATTCTCCTGTTCGCCGTCTCTTTCAGCAACGTAAGACTGAACATATGCTTTAGTTTTAACTCCATTTCTAGTGAAGAGGAAAAGATGGAGGGTGAAATGTGTTCCTGAAAGAGAACCTTTCATTATGCATCATCATAACTCAAGAGTGGTTGAATTGTCTGGGCTGCTTTAGCGGGGTGTGTCTCTGGGATATACCAGCTGGCAGAACTGACCCAGGAAAATGCCCTTAGTTCTTGTTGAAACAGACAGTAGAGATAAGGATAAGAATCAACACTTCCCCACCATTGTATTGTGGGTTAGATGAGCAGACAGTGGGGTGGATCGAGAACTGGCTGAATGGCAGACCTCAGCAGGTTGTGATCAGTGGTGCAGGGTCTAATTGGAGGCCTGTGACCAGCGGTGTTTCCCAGGGGTCAGTACTGAGTCCAGCCCTGTTCAACATATTCATCAACAACCTGGATGAAGGGATAGAGTGTGCTTTCAGCAAGTTCGCTGATGATACAAAGCTGGGGGGAGTGTATGACTTACCAGAAGGCTGTTCTGCCATTCGGCATGACCTGGACAGGCTGGAGACTTGGGCAGAGCCGAACACCATGAAGATCAACAAAGGCAAGCATAGGGTCCTGCACCCAGGGAGGAACAACTCCATGCACCACTACAGGTTGGAGGTTGACCCACTGGAGAGATGCTTTGTGGAGAAGCACCTGGAAGTGTTGGTGGACAACAGGCTCACCATGAGCCAGCAGTGTGCCCTTG
>VZSC01013712.1:364436-393969 GCA_013398225.1 Steatornis caripensis | reverse complement strand
GACAGGACGAGGGGCAATGGGAACAAACTGGAACGCAGCGAGTTCCACCTGAACATGAGGAAGAACTTCTTTCTATGAGGGTGACAGAGCCCTGAACAGGCTGCCCAGGGAGGTTGTGGAGTCTCCTTCTCTGGAGATATTCAAAACCCGCCTGGATGCATTCCTGTGCAACCTGCTCTAGGCTAACCTGCTTTAGCAGGGGGGGTTGGACTGGATGATCTCCGGAGGTTACTTCCAACCCCTACCATTCTGTGATTCTGTAGCAGCATATCCTACAGGAAATAAAATGTTTCATGCCTGTCTTGGATTTGTGAACAGTGTATTTCAGCAGAGGCATATCCTAAATTGCACCCTTTTTTACATTAGAAATCTATAGGCATTATGCATTTCTTATCAGTCAGAGTAATTAATAGTCACCCTAATAAAATCTTGCCCCTTATTTGTATAAGTAATAGAAATTTCTTATGATCTTTCTCTCAAAAATAATAAAAAATAATAACGTAACATCATAGCAAAATTAAACTGATGTTTAGCTCTTCAGTTACATAATTTTTGTTTCTATGAATCTGCTCCTCTAAAAAATGTCTAAGGCTAAAACCAGAGCAAAAGGCTTTTCAGAGGTGAAAGCATTAAAAAATTATCTACTACTTAGAGAAAAAAGGGGAAAAAAAAGAAAAAAACACACCCAAAAAAAACCCTACCATGGCAAAATAAACAAGAATTCATTTGGAAATGCTCTCCCAACAGGATGAAGATTAACAAACTACCACAGCAAAATCCTTAGAGAAATCTGCAGTTACTATGAAATATTCAGCAAATGGGAGGGGAAAAAAAGCATTGTAAGATTACCCAAATTGTCAACACACATAAACATGCAGGACTCTTAACCAACAAGACACAAATCACACCACTAAACCTCTAGAAACACCATGCAATGGCAGTAGTCTATCATCATACTTTTAAAAACTGCCTTAAAAATGAAACTCAAATGAGTCAGGATTTTTATCATCTTTAGGCAATGAAAGAATTGGAGAAGCGACTCAATGAGACATTTCAATTTTTTCTCATTTGAATTGCCTGAACCTTGGAAGTTGTTGAAATGTATAGAGTATGTGCCTCCTCTGAAAATCTTAATGTCAAAAAAAGCCCATCTTCAATGCACTCAAAATGTCTGTTGAGGTATATTAAGATATATTAACTGTTTAACTGTCAGTAAACGTAATTTCAACTCATTTCAACTCAGAGAGGGTAGTTGCCTCTCCCCTCTCTGAGACAAGGAAACTCTCTTCACACAGTGTAAAACTGGCTGATCCATCAAATCTGTTGCACAGTCAATCAGCACAAGTTTAGTTCCAGATGTGGTATCTTTTGCTCTGTAGATCTACCATAGGGGATATAGGAAGGCGGCTTAGGGAAAAACAGATGCAAACCTGTGAAGGATTAGGCTTCAGTATCTCACTTGCTCACGAAAAAAACATTTTCAAAGGGTATCGTTTTTCTTGGTTTCTGCAGCAAAAATAAATTATTGAACTTGATATCTGAAATTTGTATTATTTGAAAAGNCTTAGGGAAAAACAGATGCAAACCTGTGAAGGATTAGGCTTCAGTATCTCACTTGCTCACGAAAAAAACATTTTCAAAGGGTATCGTTTTTCTTGGTTTCTGCAGCAAAAATAAATTATTGAACTTGATATCTGAAGTTTGTATTATTTGAAAAGTAGGCTCAATCCATCTATATTGTTTAGTGTACAATTAAAGATAATTAGAAACAAAGCAACAGGAATTTGTAATATAGGTAAGTTAGTAGTACTATAGTGACTGTGACCTTTGAAGAGCTATACTATATTTTAACTCTAAAAACTTAATCCTTGCTCTAAAACAGAAACTTAGAAAATAGCACTTACAGAATTTTGCAGACCAGAAATGGTCATAATACCCTGTCCTCATTTGACTGAATACAGTATTCTGTCCCATACACATCATGCTCAGTATAAATCTGAGGGATCACAAGGGCCACTCTCTCTCCTTTCATGGCTAGGGGCCTGAAGGCACTAATTGACTAATGGACCACCCTAAGCAGCCTCACCTGGTGCTTCTGCCCACACACATGGCCCAGAAGTCTATTTCAGCCCAGCATGGGGCTGTTAGTGGGGGGGCTTTAAGGGTGTTGTGGGATACTGGTCTGCAGCTCTGTCCAGCTCTTTGCTTGAGCATGGGAGGAGGACTCTATCTGATTCTTTTGCCTTTGATCCTAATCCATACATTCCTGAATCCAGTTCCTGCCTGCTGCTCAGTACAGTCTGGGACTTTCCTGGGGCATGCCCCGCAGCATCCATGTGATATATTCATCATCAGGGAGGGTGGAGCTCAATATTGGTTTTGTAGGTATTTGTATATATTTCATTATCGTTCTATTATTACCGTAATTAGATTAAAGCTTTTTTAACTTTTTCCAACCTNGTAAGTTAGTAGTACTATAGTGACTGTGACCTTTGAAGAGCTATACTATATTTTAACTCTAAAAACTTAATCCTTGCTCTAAAACAGAAACTTAGAAAATAGCACTTACAGAATTTTGCAGACCAGAAATGGTCATAATACCCTGTCCTCATTTGACTGAATACAGTATTCTGTCCCATACACATCATGCTCAGTATAAATCTGAGGGATCACAAGGGCCACTCTCTCTCCTTTCATGGCTAGGGGCCTGAAGGCACTAATTGACTAATGGACCACCCTAAGCAGCCTCACCTGGTGCTTCTGCCCACACACATGGCCCAGAAGTCTATTTCAGCCCAGCATGGGGCTGTTAGTGGGGGGGCTTTAAGGGTGTTGTGGGATACTGGTCTGCAGCTCTGTCCAGCTCTTTGCTTGAGCATGGGAGGAGGACTCTATCTGATTCTTTTGCCTTTGATCCTAATCCATACATTCCTGAATCCAGTTCCTGCCTGCTGCTCAGTACAGTCTGGGACTTTCCTGGGGCATGCCCCGCAGCATCCATGTGATATATTCATCATCAGGGAGGGTGGAGCTCAATATTGGTTTTGTAGGTATTTGTATATATTTCATTATCGTTCTATTATTACCGTAATTAGATTAAAGCTTTTTTAACTTTTTCCAACCTATAAGTCTCTTTCCCCCTTTTGAGAAGGGAGGGTGCCAGCAAAGAGCATCTGTGGTCTGTTTAATAGCCAGCCCAGCTTTAAACCATGACATACCCGAAAGCAGTATCAGTTAGACCTTTGGTTATGTCTACACAAACATGCCATTAAGTGATAAGCTCTGGCTTTTTCTTGACAAGATCAAGCAGAAATGTATTTGTTAAACCTATGTAGATGACTTGTGATATTCTGCAGTTAACAGTGCAGCTCCCCTGCAACATTCTGTTTGTGTTGTAAACTTCTGGCTCATCATCCAAGGTTATTTTAGAAGTAGAAACAAACAAGCATATACAGAGAAAGTTAAAATTAATAAATCCTTAGGGAGAAAATCAGACTTGTTGCATGCTTAGAGGAAGGGTTTCAATTCACTTCAAATATTTGAATTGGTCTTTTCACTCAGTGCTGGTTTTTGTCCTTGGATGGATGAGAAACTGAAATGTTATTTACAAACCCTTTTATTCATTACTTATGAGAAACAGACTCATCACTGTATAATAGCAATATTTAATGGAGACTAGAATGCAGAGGGTAGAACTTAATTTTGTTTGTGTAGCCACAAAAGGAGAAAAAGTCTGAAAGTCAATGTGATCTCATCTGGAGTAAGCAGTTAATGATTTATTTTATTTTTTAGGAAGCACTTTGTTTCTTCTTTTTGTCTGTCAACTCATTTTAATTTTTTCAGAGAGTACCAAGTGAGTTAAATGTTTCTAGCCATGCCAACAAATAAAAGGCAAACTAGTACATATGCTTCCTTCAGGGTTTCAAGGCACCATTTTGTGTACTTCCTATGAAGCCTTTAAGGAGACATAATTAGGATAAGGATTAAAGGCTATTGTGGATAATGTGCTGTTTAGGAGATAAAACCTCAGAGGGGAAAAAAATGATCAATTGTTAGACTGGAAATAGGCTTACAATGGGCGTTTTTAGCACTAGCACTATTTATTAGTCTGGACAACATGGTAAACAATCTGATGTCCACATCTGAGGAACGCGTGCAGACTGTTAAGTCTATGACACAGTCATATTCAAGTAAAGAACTGGAAGCAATACATTATATTTCAAAGGAACTAGCCAAGTATGAAAACCAGTAGAAACTTAATTGACCCCATACACTTCTTAAGTCAATTCAGTAAAATACATTGAATTGTATGATTACATCCTCAGAGAAGAATACAAAACCCAAGAACTTCAATGGAAGCTAATAAATTTAGACAAGTGAGGAGGACATTTGTTGAATAAAACATAAGGTATGTCATAGGCAAAACACATCACAAAGAATAATTTGAGTTGAATTTATATTTCTGGGTTCTAAATTGACTGTAGTCACTGAGGCTAAACACCTGGGAAGTTCACTGGAAAATACGTTCAGTTTGTAATTTAGAATTATTTTTTTTTTAAAGAAAGAAATCTTAAAACAGAATAGAAAATATTGCAAAAGAAAAAGAACTATGGAAACAGCACGTGATTTAATAGTGCCGTCACCTAAAGCATCAGTCAGCTCTGATCATCCACAGTCATATAGATTATAACCAGAAAAAAAAATCCAGAAGAAAACACAGCTATGCAGAGGACATTTTCCATATGAGAAATTTAAAAGCCTAGCACTGTATAGTTTGTAATAGACCTGAAGCAAAAAGGTACTGTCTGTACCCATAATGAATTAAGACAGTGTAATTTGAAGTTGGGAGCTCTCTCTTACTCTCTTTCATAAAAATAGATAAAGGAGAAATATAAATAAATAATATTTAACATTTAACTCCAGAAGGCTATAGAAAGGCAGGGACAGAGTTTCCAGACTCATTTTCTCCTTCTCTTTTCAGGATGGTGGGTACATAAAGTTCACTGCAGAAGTAACTGCTTTTCATTCATCTGGGTGGCAGAGGGCTTACCACATCTTCAGCCTTAAAGCCAGACAGTGACAATGAAGTAAAGGGTTTGAAGCTTAGCCCCACATGATCTTGAGATTTTACTGGTTGCCCTTTCCTTGAAGGCAAGGGAATGGAAGGAAGGCAGCTGGTGAGATGGAACATTCCATGGAATGTTGTAAGTTTTCTCCATAGACAAAGCAAAGAGGGGAAATTTGATAGGTTAGCAAATGTGGCGGATTTTTTTTTGTTTCTTTGTTTGAAAATTTTCGGGTTTTTTGATTGTCCTGAACAATGTGAACATGAGCGATAAGCTCTATAACCTTAGTCATATATAGCATTTTTTACATATAAGCAGGTGTCCTCTGTCAGTGTCAGCCTACTTGTTTATCTACACACTCAAATTCATAAGACATTTAACTCCCTGCTGCTGCTGTGATCAAAGTGTGGCCCTTAGGTGATAGGTGAAGAAGATAGGTGAAATATTTCCTATTTTAAACAACGGAAACCAGACTAAAATTTCCCAAACATACCTTCAGAAGGTAACAACAATACTACTTTTCCTCATTCTACTATTTTCTTTTTCATCTAAAAAGTCCAAGAAAAAATACAACTTTTTGTACTGCACCACGAGGTTCAGGATGCAGACTGCTCTGAGGTCAAATAGCAACTCAATGTTAAATGGTCAATCACGTTAAGAGTCTGTAAAGCAGCACTGTTACTCAATTCGCTGAATGGTTAGAAGACATGAACTAGTGACGACACATATGACTCCTAGACAAATGTCATCTGCACCATCTGTGGATCATATTGTGCATCAGATGGCAGGATAAAATTCGCAATAAGAAAGTTTCAGAGCAGAGCTATGTTCCAGGGACTGCAGCCATGTTCATCATAGAACAGCTGCACTGGGCTGGTCACACATTTAGGATAGAAGACACAAGCATCCAGCAGCAGCTGGTGTGCTGTGGACGTGAAGAAGCAGCATATAGCCAGAACAGACAGATGAACCACTTCAAGGATACACTGAAATACGACTTCAAGTAATACAAATTGCTAAGATGGTAGACCGGTTGGATTGATACACCATAGTTCAGGTTGAAGAGACTCAGTTGAATCTAAACTTGCTAGCAGAAGCATACATGGTTTTGCTAACCCATTGTCAAGGACGGGGATCTCCAGTTAAGAGGTAATTATTGTTCCCTGCTAAACTCTGTGTTTTGTTTCCTTACAGAGTGCAGGAGAGGAGGCTAATAGGGCTGGATCTGGTTTCCTATGGAGGCAGGACGCAAGTTTGAACCTGGCAACTCAGATGCATTTCTAATGCTTGTGATCCTGTGCATCTGAGCAGGAGTATTGCATCCACAGCAAAGAAAGGAAACATCAAAGAAAAACGAAAAACAAAAACAACCCTCAGGACAACACATGAAACCAATCGGGAAAAGCACTGTGTTTGATTTGGGGTTTTTTGCTTTGGTTTTTTTTTTTTTCTTTTCTACTCTTTACAGTATTTCAGGACAATACCATGAACAGTATTCTCTTCACTCCTTATTGTAGCAAATGTAACAAAAGGAATTTGGTAAATGTCAGAGAAGGGATTCTTTTGTGAAAATTGCCTAGTAGTCATTGTCTCGCACTTAAGTTGATAAGAAACTCAGTCTTAAGTAACTGCATTAATTACAGTTGAAGCAACAGAAGGTAGATGTTTAGATACTATTTTCAAAGCCTCACTTTAATTAATAAAACTCATTTCAAATTTTATCTTTAAGTAGTCAAACTGATGAATTAGTTCACAAAATTATTTTGACTTCTGAGTGATGATAGAAGAGGCTTAATTAACTTCGATAGATTTGAGATCACGCTTTCAATACTTCTGAATTCCTGGAACTAAATTATATGTTTATGTACACCCTCAATTGCATTCTGGATTTCCAATAAAACTTTTCAATCTAACAAGTAAAATAAAATATTTCTATGGCATTTTAATAATACTTAACTCAAATTAGCCAGTACAGGAATTAATATATTGTCTCTTTTCAGTATATGTTATCCATTTATTTTTACTTTTTTGCTTTGAAATTCTCATTGTGAAATTAACTACCGGAGGTTAGTAATCATACAGGGAAATAATTTGTCCCATGACTAAATAAAAATAGTGAAACAAAAAATCAATTTTATCTTTCTTTCAAAATAAAGGTCACAATAGATGTGGCTTATCTGACTAAAAGCAGATGTCTTTCAGGGTTGTAGATGCCCTAGTACTCATCAGAGTTATAAAACCTACTTCTTCCCCATATTCACATATACACACAAAAAAAATCTATAGTCAGAAGGTATCTGGAGTTAGACACCGAGATTTAGAAAACATCAACATCTGCAATTCAGCCTTCTCACACATATTACAATTAACATCCACTTCTAGATGTATGCATAATATACTCTCACTGGCTACATACCTATTGCTTAACTTTTGCCTGGACTGTGAATACCGATCAAGACTGTCCAAAACAAAGCCTTTGAGGAGACACCCAGGTTCTGTTGTTAGTCTGCAACTATGCTTGTCTATCCTGTTATCTGAATTATAATGATATCTTAAGGACCTTAAACAGAACACAGGGTTTGGGGGAAGTGGAGTTGACTGGCACAGAAGAAGCATAGATCAGGTAGAGATTACATACAGATGATGGTAGGCTTTAATAGAAATTTAGGAATGAGTCTAGCAATGTGTGGCTAACGTGATTGGTTAGACAAGAACTTGTGTGGGGATATGGTCAGACAGGACAAAGCTTGGACAAGGAAATGAGGAGGTGCTGCTCATGGACAAGAGAGGAGAGGTAAGGTACAGTTCGGAGAGATTAGAAAAGTGGTGATTTAAGTATATCGGGATGTCTCACACTCTGTTTGATGATTGTTGTGTTAAGAGTATTGTTGCATTCAAGACATCCTGGCCTCCTCAGACTCCAGAGAAACTTACACATTTTGAGGCCAGTATTGAAGTCAAGAAATACTTCTGTAATTCTGGGAGTGAAAGCCTCCCAGGGTATTATCACCTCCCTTCTAAGCTTGAATTAGCACTACCATAAGAATTCTAGTTCCTTCCAGCAAGGCTGCATTGCTGAGACAAAGCAACCTCCCAGAGTTCTGGGGAAGAGGTTCACTTACAGTGTATACAGAGTAGGCCATGGTCTCCATGGATCTGACAGCCCGAAACTTTGTCCTTTGTTATTTGCCTACTCTTCTGCATTTTTTGAAGGGGAAGAGTAATAACACCTGCATCAATATTTACAAGGTCTAGTACTACATCTCCTGTATCACGCACAGTAGTCTCAGACATCATAGAGAGACATTCCCCAAGAAGACATCCATCCTGATCTTGGCTATAGTAAGCACAAACATAAATTATAATATCTTTCTTTTCTCTTTCCTTTTCTTTACTGAGAGCCACACTCATCCCATCCTGTCCTGGCTTCTTGCTCCTCTCAGAAACCCTCACGCTTGGTGAAAGCAGCTGCATAATTATCCACAAATGTATATCCTTGAAAAGTAGGATTTTCCCCTCAAAATATGGAGGTACTGCCTTCACCGATGTAAAGTTAATCTACAGTGAGTCTTGAAGCAAGTCAACATCATCTTTGGGACATACTTTGTTGGGCAAAACTTCTATTTAAAGGACAATGTGGGCTGCCTGAGGGTCTAAAGGAAGAAAAGGGGTGGCTTTTCCACTAATGTTACAAAGACTCAGAGAGAAGGTGGTCCTGCAGGATTAGGAGGCTTATGATTTGGTAAAACACATCACTCACCCTGGATATCTTAGGAGATTTTGCAGTAGAGCAAAGATAGGTAGCAACAGTAAGAGACTACATAAGAACATTGACATTCATTTCTTGCAGACAGCAGGCTGAAATGCTACTAGAATAAGACTGGGAACAAGCAGGCAGATCATATCAAAAGAAAAAAGTGCTTGTTTCACACACTAGCAGAAATTAAAGATGATGAAGAAATACACTTCACATCTGAGGAGGTCTGTCAAATAAACCTTTTACTATTTTTTTCATTCTCCAGTGGCAGTATAGGCACTCCTCATGGAAGCAGAGTTCTCTGGCTTGAAGAAAACACGTTAGTCTGCACTCCTATGCTCATTCTAGCTTTTTGATAGTGATTATAAAGTTCTCCTAGGATGTCTAAAGGGGTCAGTTGCCCCCATAGTAGCAGCGGAGGTGCTGAGAGGTCCCTCAGTAGCGGAAGTGTAGAGATTTCCCTTTGGTATAGCTGTGTTGATGTTCAAGGATGGGCTACAAAAAGTCAGGGAAAGTCCTCCCACAGGTGACACGTTGCCACCTACACTACAACCCTCTGCAGTAAGAGCTCATGTAATAAACAACCTATTGCAGGCTCGCCATTTGGGGACTACTATAATATGACACAACATTTCTAGGTAATGCTAAAGTAAGTTGTATGTAGTTCTTGTTTCCCATATTACCTGTGCTTTTCTCTAGATAGGGCTAAAAAGCAAGCTGAGGACACTCTTGCTCAGTTCATAGTGCTCAGCTTCGTTTTCAGAATGTCTGTTGGCTGGTAGGCAAATTCTGTGACTTAGCTCTCACCATTCTCCACTTGCTAGGAAGAGATGAAGATGTCCTCTTTCACTTGCAATTCATACACAGATGTTCTGTTTTGAGGATGAGAATCTTATCAATTTTAGGCATGAACATATTGATGAAGCCAGCATTTGTCTAAGTCCTTGAGCAGCTTGTTGGATAAAGATGTTGAGGAAGTTAAGAACATGTGCAGAGCCTGCTCTGTAAGCGCTAAAGCCCCATTAAAACTGATGGAGTTCGACCACTAATTTTAGTGCTGATAGGAAGACGTAGTGCTGATGTACTGTTGGGTGCAGTGTGGTAGATCTGCAACTACATGCTATAATTTAGTCAGTCTGAATCTTTCTAAGTTAAGATCATGGTTCCGTTTTACTCCTCTATGTAAAGTAATTGTCAGTTACACAGCAGGATTACTTGGGGGCATATGAGTTTAAGGATTTTATGATGTCTCTGATGGACATATCCTTTCATCCTTATTTGGTGTAATGGCCACTGATGTGAAAACTGCTACTTTAGCTAATCTGTCTCCCACTGAAATCAAAGGGACTTTTTAATACAGGGACCTTTGCAGAATAAAGACACTTTCAAGAAAAAATTCTAGTTTTACAAAATTTTACGAATTCCTCTCTAGACAGAACTGCCAACTATTTACTCTTGGCAAAATACCAGCTCCACAACCTCAGGATCCAATCAGCTGCTGCCTATCACACAAAAAACCCGAGGTGGCAAATGCAGAAGGGCAATGAATTCAGAATAGCTCCTCTGTGTCCATGGCTTATTGTCATGTTTATTCTAGCTTAATCACAATGCCATAAACATTCAAAATACAAAACCACTGTCACAAACGGCAGCTTTAGGTATTCAACAGATTCAGCAGCAACCAGTTCATAGCAAAGCCAGCCAGACTGTTGGAAACTACCCAGGAAATAATATTTTGATAGTTGCATATTGTGAAAAATGCAATTTCATTCCTGCTTATGTTTGTTTTCATTTTTTTATGCTTCTTTTGGTTGGGACTTGGTTGATTTATTGGTTCAAATACCCAAAACATCAATTGGTGTTAAACACGATTTCTGTAATTTTGGCAATGTACAGACTGAGACCTTATTAAATCAGTAGTATCCCTTTTGCAACCATCCATGTCTACTCCCAGTGCTAATGTAGTTGAATTACTAATTATGCAATTGTTCAGGACTAAAGAATTACAGACCCTCTGACTGCAAGCTTATTATAAACAGTAATCATGCATTTAATATTCTAAAAATGCAGAGAAACTCAATTTTTTTGTACTTCCCATAGACGAACCATATATTAACTGAAAGTGTATTTCTGTAGAATTATTGCTTGCAAGTTTATTGAGTTTAGCCTTTAGCATGGTTATTGAACCATATATAGTAGGGCTTCCAAAGAAAACGCAGTATTAGCAATATACTTCCCTGCAGCTACGTGTTTTACAAAGAAAAAAACCATAAAAATCTTGAACGTATCTTTCCCTCATCCTTACACGAAGTTTGTTTGCTTTCTTTTTCTTTTTTTGTTATTTAACCAGAAGGTGCACATACTATCTTCAATCTTTCTTACACTGTTGTTCTGCTTATAGGTTTTCATGTTTTTAATATTAGTGATGAGTAATTTGACATGGTAAAGTATCCAGAGACAGCTGTCAGCTGCAAAGTTTGGAACAGGTTCTGCACTCGGATTCTCCATAAAGCAGAGAGCTAGTGTGTCTAAACCTGGGAATAAAAGGTTTCTTTCTGGAGATCTTCAAACATACCTGTTTACAATTCAGAAAACTTGTGGTTATTTTAAAAGTTTGCTCCACTATGCACCCAGATCTAAGGAGCCAGAGACCTGTCTAAGGTTGTCCCCCCCCAAAATCCGTATATCCAGAGGCTCCACATGTTTCAAATTGTTTTCAGAATGAGGTTTAGACCCACCATGAGGTGTAACTGTTGATGACTTGTTTGGTGGTGTTCCTAAAGAGTGAAACAAAGTGTGCTGCTGAATCATTCACCATCGGTAAGTAGGTAGTTCTGGCTGAATGAATAGACCATTGCAGATTTTGCTTTCATAATACAGTAAAGGGGTGGGTTTTTTGTGTGAATCAAACGATTGTCTTTATGTGGCTGCCTCCTTTTCTTTTTTGTTTTTCTCCTGGGTGCTTAACACCACATGGTGGACAGTAATTATGCATGATCTTTATCAATAATGTAGAAGTAACTTTCTATTGAAGACACCCTAAGTGTCCTGGGAGTACAAGATCATGCAGTAAAAGCACAGGCCTATGCCATTCCCTGTGGTAAATAATAAAAGTCTTGAAAAAAAATCGGAAAATATAATAATCTGAAGTACAAACACTGTAAACACAATTCAAACTTTCTCTTCCCAAAAAGAAAACAAACTATAAACCTGCATTATAAAAAATATAAAGTAATATATATGAACCTGAAGAATACTCTCTTTAAAGAATCTCCTGACCCAGTATGCTTGTTACATAATGATTAAATAGTGACTTGCAATAGAAAAAAGTAAATAATTAATTTTTCTATTAATGTGATATTGGATTTTTTATTTTATGTGACTGAAGTTCTTACATTGAATAAATTTAAATATCAGATGAAAACACAAACATCTTCACAATCCAGAGTTTTCTGCAGAATGTTGTACATGAAAAGGAATCCACCGATCACTTTATGTTATTAAACCTGTATCTTTATCACCTGTGCCCTTTTGCAGGCAGATGGGAGGTAAAAGTGTCTGAAGTGATTACCAGGAGTGTAACCCCTTGTGCACTGTCTTTTTTTTATCTCTTCAAATCGGTAACATATAATTTCTTGTTCATTTGGCCCTATGGATTATTTGTATTAGCTAATTATTTTATAAGCATTTGATATTAAAAATTCACTAGTCAAACTCAGTGCTCAGTTACTGAAATCACGTAGTATAGTTTCTGGTCTCTCTATGTATGTGGCAGGCAGAAGAGCAATGTCTAAAAAGAAATTAGTATTTTTTAGAAGGAATGTGAGTACTGAATGGAAGAAATACAACAGAAGAAAGGTACAGCCTTGCCATAGTTTCGAGTACCTCTTTTTCACAAGAAAATAGTCTTAAATGTGCTGTGTGTATACAAACCTATTCAGATAGCACCGTCATTTCTTACAGTGTTACAGAGATATGAAGACTTAGGACACATTTTTAAGGCCCTTCATAATAATTGTGCTCATCACATTTAAACCTACTCTTTTCGTTGTTGCTGTATTTTACTTCTTCCCTAACACTTATGTAATACATATGGCCTTCTGCTATGTCCTACCTTTCCCATCTTTCTGCTTCACTCCCTTTCCTGTTCTCCATTATGAAAGTGATGAAGTCAGCAGCCTTTTTTTCTATTAGCACCCATGTGGCAAGATGTCAAAAACATCTGCATATGTGCAGGACCACACAGATACCACATTCAATTCCCTACCTGAAAAGAAATAGAAAAAAAATGTCTCTCTGTATTCTAGGAAGGAAGTGGTACAGGTAAATATAACATGGCAACAGCTTAATGTTGAAATCTTTGAGGAGTACAGGTGGGTTCTCAAGCAATGTGAGAAAAAGCAAGTTGTGAGGGAGCCTTTGGAAATCACTGGTGGAACTAATGCCCATCTGGCATTCCCTAAAAAATAACTGAGACTCTTAAAAGAATTGTCTAATTTGGGTAGGCACTAGGAACCCTCAGTTGTCTCAAGTTCACTCTACCGTTTCATCACACTGCAGCACTTACCTCTCCGGAAATCATCCAAGGCAATAAGGTGGGGTAATAGGGAAGGGAAGGGAAGGGTCTTTCTATGGAATATTGCAGTGATTGAAAATAAAGCAGAAGATTAGTTTCCTTCTAACAAATATACATTGAAATGCTTGTGAGATACTGGCTTTTTTAAGTAAGTGAGAAAACTGCCGTTGGCTTTGACATAACTAAGGGTTAGCAAAAACATTTCCCAGTTTTATCAACAATAAATGTTTGAGCTCCTCAAAGAGGCACACATTCTAGCTGACCCACTCCGCAAAAAAAAAGATGGAAACTGACTATGAAACATGAAAAAAACTCACTTTAGTATACAAGAGTTCTGACTCATCTTCTGTTAAATCAGTTGTTCTACATATTGTCCTCTGAGTGCAGAGTCTCTTCCTCTCCCATCTGAGGCTTAATATATATTTATGTAACAAAAGAAGAATGTAGTTCGCTTGTGATAGCTACAGTAGGTAAACCCTAAGTAATGTATTATGCATTTATTTTATGGCTGATTTAAAGTATAGATCTCATCCTAATTTCACTTGTGAATAAAGGTAAAAAGATATTTAGAAGCCATTGGGGCATTCAGAGATACATGAAGAAATGTTACCTCAGCTTTCCTTTAAATTTGGACTGTGTGCAAGAAGATAGTAAACACATAAAAAGACACATTCTTAAAACTCAGATCACTAATAAATATTGTTATAGGTATATATTTAGACAAGAAAATAAACGGTTATAATTCCCGTACAGTACTTACCCATTTTAACATTATCACACGGTTCTACAAACAGGATTATAACAAGCAAAAGAAAGCACTTTATTTAATGAATAAATAATCAAAAGCATTGGTGAGGGTAGTCTTAAGAATATGCTGCTTCATACAGTTTAAAGTACATCAAACAACAAAATCCATAGTCCCAAAATTCCATTAAATAATACTGAGTAAGTATGTGTTTGATAATATTTAAGTATATATATATAATCTATATATATATGTGTATATAATCATATCATTATGAGTAATTAAGGTATCTATTTACATGTCATGCAATATTAGAATGTGTTGCAATACCTAGGCACAACAGGTGGATTTAAGAATGGCTGTGGTAAGAAAAAAACAAACAAACAAACTTATTTTTGAAAATGAGGGACATTACTTTCTTTCAGTTCTTTCTTTTCATAATATACAGTGAGAATTTGAGATCCTTTCAGGTAGTTAAAGACATACTTTTCCTATTGTACAATTAGGTAGCAGTATAAACTTAAAGCTGTAGATAGAGTCATGAGATACTGCAGTTACAGAAAGCATTCTTGCTTCAAAACTTAGCATATGAAACGCATGTCTGTGAAATTCTTCTCATTGTGGACCCAGTCCTGTGAAATGCTGATCTTCTCCTACAGGAGGATGCTTACTGCTGTGTTCCAAAGAAATTAAGTGCACTCAGTGTCTCAAAATAGCTGCACAGTATTTGGCAGGATGAGGATACATATCGGCACGTAAGTTCTATTACTGCCCAGTGAAGTGATGTGTCTATATCAATTTTTAATTTTTTTAAAGGAGCTTCTAATTCTACATTGATTAGCATTAATTTCAATTTATAAATAAACTACATTGTGTTTTAAAAACCTGGAAATTACAAATTTGCTGCTTCTCAAGCATTTGCTAGTCCAATGCACACTAAAGGACTTGCTATTTCTGTTGCTAATTATGGGACAGGTCTGGATATTTTGCTTCATAAGAGGTTTAATAAAGCCTGAAGGATCAGAATCTGGCTCTCTATGCTACTGTCTTACTATAGTCAACTGGTTGAAAACAAGGTATTAAATGGGCTCTCACAAGACATGCAGTTTATAATATAAACATCGGTGTTATATAAGATACTGCATTTCAGAGATGCCAAACTGAAAAAAAATCAATCCAGTCAAGCAACGTGTGAAAAAGGGTATCTTATAATTTCACAAGGAAGCATCGACCAATGAGAGATTTTTTGGAACAAGAAGAAAAGTCTAAGGTGGCTTTGGATTATGGGGTAATTATATTTGATGTCTGTGTCCACTAAAGTGATCAGCAGTGAAAGGTAATAAAACTAATATTAATTGAGTTAGAGCTTAACCGTTCATGATATACTGAGCTGATTTACACCACTGGGTGATACTATATCATGTTTTCTGTACACTAAAACGCCTTGCTCTGCTCTGGAATTGGTTTCCTCTTTGAAGTTTTTATCACGGCAGCAAGGTCTGCAAACATATAAACTAAATAAAGTCAAGACTTTGGAACACAATTCTGCCGAAGAAGTGTGTTAAACAGGAAAGAATAGAGCATTCAGCAATAATGCCGTGAGTACTCAGTTGCTTTTGTTGTCTGAGTTAGCACATGCGAGCACACGTGCTGTAGAAAACTCACTGGTTATTTTACTTTATGGCAAATATATGTGCCATAAGAAAGTTTTATCAGCTGAATTAGGTAAATATTTTGTGGTAATGGGAAACCAGTCATCGAAGACTACTTGTTCTTCTGTCTGAACTAGATACGGCACCACTGCTGTGCTCTCATGCCAGTAGGAATACTTTTGTAACTCATTTTGAGGTACCAGATGCTACTGCCTAAGGCTATTAGACCCTACCCCTATGCCTTTTGTCGTGTCATGACTCCTATGGATCCCTTGGCATCACCTACTGCCATGTCCCGTGATTCTCCCTGGGTCTTTCTCTTTCGTTAAAGCTACTAGTGCCCCCCTTTGTTCAAAACATCTCAAGATAAAAATTCTGATTGACTTTGTGATCCTCCTTTCCCTATTTCTTTGTTTTCTCATGTCAGCTACATCAGTCTTTACCACTCCTGTTCTTTCGTCTCACACAGGTATGCATCTCCAGCTTTTATGCCATTTATGTGTCTAAAACTTCCTGAGTTTCTCCGTTAAGAGTTTAGTCCACTCCATGCTCAAGTCCTTAAGATTCTTTCTGGTAATAATTCCTGTTAGTAACTTGCTAAAAGGTAATAATCACATTAAGCAAGTAATGTGAATATAACTTTCTTCATTTGTTTCTTCTGTTCATTAAAATTGATGTATATTTCTGCATCTTCCTTGATTCTGCTCCGTGCATTTCTTTGTCTGCCTTCAGACAGTTCCTTGGGAAAGGGGCCTTGGGAAAGCAGGTGACTGTTCTACCTTTAGTAAGAATTGGCATAGCACAGGATTAAGTAGCACTAAATAACTATATCTATGCATGCTTTCCATTTTCTATCTGGATGAAGGGCTTTAGTCAGTGACAGTAAAAATAAAGGACTGTTGAAGAAACCTTTGCCTCAACTTTTTAGCAGTCCTTCAAATGTGTGCATTAAGAGGAAAAATAAATAAAGGGCACCCATTCTTCCTAGTTGGAGGAAAAAAAGCTAGAATTGGCGTGAGAGAGGCAACCATATCATAAGGAGCTTTTTAAAGTTCCTCATCTCACATATCATGGAATTCCTGTCAGGATTTAACCTTTTTTTTTTTCCCTTTATTTTTCTTTTATTTTTTAAATTTGTGAGTTTTAGACAGCAGTACTAGTATTACTGATTAAGCAAACCAAATGGTCGTGAACGAATGGGCGCTTACTGAATATATGTTTAGGGCCAAATTCAGATTCTATGCAAAACTCTGGAAAACATTCCTTTGGCTTACATAAGATTAAGATACAGTTCTCAGTACTGCAGATATATCCCTTCCTTCCTTCCTTCCTTCCTTCCTTCCTTCCTTCCTTCCTTCCTTCCGTCTTTTTTTTAATAACTATTTCAAAATTGGATAATGCCTTTAAGAACGTAAAATTACACAGAATTTGAGAAAATGAGATGAGAAAATGTTAGAATTTCAAATCATATTTGTCTGTGCTCCTCCTGCACGGATTGATGGCAGCACAAAGTATTGAACGCTCGAACAGAATACAGTTCTCTTTCTGTACCAATAGTCACATCATTTACTTTCTGTCCGTGATAGAAATTTTTTCAAATATATTGTGTTTAAAAAGGCACTTATTTAAAATCATTGTTGCTATTTGGGTTTTCAAATAATTACTGTATTTCTGGTTTTAATACAGAACTCAGACCACCTCTGCATTAAAACTCAGTATGTTCCTAAATAGGTAGCTTTTATTGATACGTATTTTTCAAGGCTGTTGGGCTTTTTTTTCTTTTTATTTTTTTCACTGTGCTGCAACAAAAGACTGAGGTGTGGTAAGAGCTGACTTTTCTGTATGCTACCACTGCACTGTTACATAGACTCATGCAAGGATGTTTATTGCATGTGCTTAAGTATGCCTAACAAATCTGGGCTAGATTCTGTCACCTTTGTGCTGGGCAAGTAACACTTTATCCAATTCAAGTAGCTCATTTTGAATACGTTCGTACTTACCATAGGAATGACAGAATATGGCCCTCAGGATTTATCATTTGTTGTATATTCCATGCTTGTACATATCTATACAAATCAAATGGACCATGATATGCTTAGAAAAATAACTGGAAATTCAGAATGAAACAAAGAAATAAACCAACCAACAACAACAGAAAGAAAAAGAAATTAACAGGAATAAAGTCCCTTAGGCATCTGCCCAAGAACTAACACAACACAATCAGGAATTCAGAACATTTATTGCAAGAGCTGAATAACTAAATAACGTTGAACTGGCAAAGCAGTAACAAGGATAACTGGTTAGATATTTATTCTTGTCAAAGTCATCAAACACCCCTCACAAACTGACATAAGTACTGCAATAAGCAATGCACCCCTAACCCATTTTTATGCCTTTTATACTGTGGAGGGAAAAAAAAGGTAAAAAAAAAGTGAACTGCTATATACAAAAGAATAAAGAAGGAAAAAAAAAAAGCTTGTGTTTTTGGTAAGAATAAAATCACCTTCAGATTAGCTAAGTTTGTTACTTTAAGACTGATGTTTCACGGTGGGATAAGTAAGTTCTGCTTTTTTCTGTAAGGACTTTTTTTTTCTTTTTTTTTTTCTTTTTTTTTGCATGCTATTTATTTGTGTAAATCATCTGTCATGCCTTAACAAAAACCATCTAAAAATGTTTGGATTTGGATTTGCTTTGCGTGCAACTTAGATCTTACTAACATTAGGAGTCACTCCACTGGTTTGACTGAGGTGACGTGATACTGGTATCTGCCAGGCATTGACCAACTATGATAAGAAACAGTTAAACAGCAATAATTAGAGATTTAACCCTTTACTTCCCCCAACTAGCCTACCAGGAGAATGCTCTGTTACATCATGAAGGCACAACACATTAAATATTCTGTGGCTATGGTCTAAAAACACTTGTGTTACTACAACATTAACGCAGATGAAGATCAAGACAAATGCTGCTGTTTCAGCAATACAAACTGTCTTAGGTATAGACACACACCTGCCCAATTGGAAAAAACATTATTATTGTATTTTGCTCCTGTTGAATTTACTCCGTATATTTCAGCTGAGTTCAGTGTCAGCTGCCACTCATTAAGTGACAGACTGCAGCTAATTTGATCAAGGATTCCAAATTAACAGATCTCCCTCTCACCCACCACTACTAATTTAAATATTCTTCTTTTGTTTTGCAGTTTCCCTGTTTTATGAAACATAATGGAAGTTTAAAAAAAAATTGCTAAATTTTTAAGCCCTTATGCAAGTCCTTTCATTTCTTAATATTAAAAAAAAGAAAGAAATTCTGCCAGAATGCTAGCATCATTTGCTACTACACAGAAAGAAAAATCTTTTTTTTCTTTTCTTTCTACAACCAACCTTCCCTCCCACTCTATCATTCCTTTTTTAACTTTTAACACAAGTGTTTTGAGTTCCTTAGAACATTGTGTGTCAGACAGACTACTAACACAGAAACACCATCACTGAAAATAAAAGCAAAACAACAGGAAGCAAATGAAAGAAAGTAAAAAGCAACTGTGAAACACAGAAATATGCTACAGGATCTTTTCAAGTGAACGTTATAAGTACACAAAAATTGTAAGTAATAATTGTTTCTATTTACAAGTATTTGAACACTGATTGACTTATAAGTGTGCACTAACATTGTTAATAGCACAATAGGTTTAATGTTTACAGTTTCAGTTGTTTTGTTTGCAATATGATCTCAAGTATAACGGTCCCAGCATAGATCAATGACAACAAAAGCACAGTTTTCTAACTGGATACGCTTTTCAATCACTGCAATCCACTGAACTTTCTCGCTCTCTCACTCTCCAAATACATCTTCTGTTGTTCATAGCAGCAGTCCAGGGTCAACAAACAAACAAACAAAAAAAAGGATATTTGCAAACTGGAGAGATCTCTGCAGATTTTAATAATGTCTATTTAACAAAACCACACAACTAGTAGAAACACTCTTTCATGTTGCAGGACATCATACCTTCCACGGTGCTAACATAAAGATATGCATATCTCTGCTAGGTGAAGCATAGTTCTAGAGGTCTACCCAGTACATAAAGCTCTGACACACACACAGTATTAGCAAGTCTAAGTAGGCTAAAGTCATTGGTCCAAAGTAACCATTTCTTATAGCTGGTGCTCCTTTGGACTCTCAACAGCTCCTGAGGCCTGTTTATAAGACTTCAAGTTGGCCAGAGGAATGTCAGTCATGTGGTTGCCAGTGTTGAAGTGGCCCTCACTGGAACCATACTGCTTTCGGTCACTGAACTGGTTTCTGTTGCTATCTTCTTTCCAGGTCCTGGTCAATGTGTGTCCATTAACTAGTTTGTCCTTCTTAACCCATTCTTTCTGAGGTGCAAAGGTGGAGAGAGGAGACTTTGGCTGTTGGTATGGGCCCAAGCTGGGAGGCATCCAACAGTTGTCTGAGTGACCCAAAACCAGGCATTCTTGAGTACACATCTCCGTAGCTTCAGCTAATCCTCGTGGCCCAAGAGGCCCATCTGTAGAAGAAAAACAAAGAGAAAGAAGAAAGGAGGAAAAAAAAAAAAGACATAATATTAGATGGTGTTATTTGGCATTAAATGAGAAAATCAACAATGATTCTATGACAAAATATTGTGCTGGTAAATCCTAGATGCATTTTCATTCTGTTAGAGAGTAGTAGCTTTGTAGGGCATATACTCTCTGTAGGCTACGTAGTTTCCAAAAGTGCAAATGTAGTTCAATCATCCCTAAGTTATCGGTCTCAGATCCTTCTATGAACAAACTTACCTCCCTTTTTCAGTCACACTAAGAAAATAGAGCTAGGTAGGTGAAAATATCAAAGGAAGTAACCATACCCTTGCAGATTCTCAGTGAGAATTAATGCTGCTTATAAAGGCCTACACTTTGGATGTATTCTCTTCTGCTTTCAACTCACTTTAGTGTTGCACAGCCTTGGTGAACTAACAGCCTACCACAAATGGAGAAACATCTATACTGCCCAAAAATGAGCTTGCCCAAAGGAATGTTCTGTATGTGGGATTATTGTAATGGCTGCTATTTCACAAACTTGGGTTGGTGCATAATTCTAGATNCCCTGAGGGCACTAACATTAAGAACAGTGGATCTGAACATGACGATAGTTGTGTTTCAGACAATCACATTTATTTATCTTTTCATACTGCATCTTAGAAAGAAAAGAAAACAACAGCAACAACATTTTCAGCTCTATTTAACCTCAAATACAGAAAGCTTTTTTAAGCTTTCAAGGGCTACTTTACTAAATGACCTTTTCTGAGACCACATGTTTTTACATCCTTCTCTACATATTTTGGAATTTAAGAATAACATCTGTAATTCTTCTGACCATTAAATACATCTCAGGTAACTGCTACCAACCATAAAAATCAAGGGGCAAATAAAAAAAGAAAGCTTATGTAAATCTTGTTCTTGATAAAGAACTGTTCTCATAAATCTTTCTAAGTCAGGAATACGTGACCAGAGGAGAGAGAAATGAAGTCTGCTGAAGTACTATGAATATTAAATATCCACATCATTTTTCACACACTACTGAGGACACAGCTGGCCAGGTGCAGGCATCTTGCAATCAACCAGACAGGTCACCCATGTCTTCAGCGGCACTAAATTCCTCTCAATCTTACTGTATTTCTAAATGGCTGAATTTGCTCATCTGATCAGACTGGATGCACAAGCAAAGGCAAGCCAGGAAAAAGGCAGAGAAATCACTCTGTGTGCCTTTGTTATATATTTCTCAGTATCTGAGATATGCTTTGTCATTATTCTTTGCTAACTGTATTGTAATTTGGAGTCACAAATTTGAGATGCCTCTTCTGACATCAGAGTAGATCAACTCGCTAGTGCTGTAGACATTCAAAGAGTTAAGGAGATATTTTTCCTTGATTAAATAGTCCAGTGACAGGACGGAAATTACAGATTGATTTTTGAGAAAGAACCTTAGCAGCTAGGCATGAATAGCAAAGTTATGAAGCATCTTAAAAAGCAGTACTAATCAGAAGAAAAATGTCAGTGGTGTATCAGCAAAAGAAGTATATCTTTATAATAATGTAATTGAGACTAAAAATGATAAGTGAGGACACTCTAATAAAGGTTTCTCTATTACAATGCCAAAGCACACTTCATTCGCTTGTACTCCATGTATATACAATAAATTATCCTTAGTAACAGACCTTTTTTTGAATACAGAAATTATCCCAATTAATTTCATGGAAATTGCTATTCTTTCCCAATGTTTTATATTTTTTATTTTTTTATCTAGCACACAACAACTTATGGTAATAATTTTTCCAGATTAACAACCCACTGCTTTTACACACACATACAGAAAACGCAATCAGGTATATTTCTACATGTTACAATGTAATTAGTTAATCTTCTTATCTCTGAGTAGCTCCTCTTTTTGAATATCTGGAGAATATATAGTACACTGTTGCTGTGACAGAAGATAATAAACCATAATAAAAGTTGCTTCTGCATTCCCTGTATAAGAAAGTGTCCTATTGCTGACAACTAGAACATGAAAAATGTAAAGAATCAATGCTATTTTCCATTTAGGTCAATACAAGATGAAATAATTAAGCCAGAACCATTAGGGAAAAAAAAAAAAGAAAAGAAAAAACAACTGTAAAGAGCTTAGCAGAGATTTCAGTGAGAATCAGTAATCTTGACTATAAAATGAGAACTGTGATAATTCCCTAGGAAAGACAGATTCTGTTTTCTATAAAGCTCTTCTTTGAATCCCTTAGTATGAATCAAACTGAGGCAGGTACTTAGTACAAAAAAAAAGCAATAAGATGTAAAGGAAGTACTCACAGTATATTGTTAACATTTCCAAAGGTTAATCTATAGGTCAAAAGCTTATTTTATTTTACTGCAAAACAAATATTCAATTTTTATTAGTTTTTCCCCATTTTGAGAGAAAAATTTGAGAAGAGGCCGAACTATTTTTAACCTGCCTGCTCTCACAGTACAACACTATCTTGCCGATCGAGGATCAAGATTTGACAGGGATTAAAACTTTCAAAATACAAAGAATACCCTTCACCACAGAATGACACATTTCAAGCAATACCGTGCATGTGCTCTGTGCTTCCAGTCTACAGTGGAATAAAAAATTAAGAGGAGAACCTTCAGTACTATGGTTCAGAAGGGGATAAGCTACTTTTTCTGTTTAGTTAAATGAACTTCAAGAGCTAAGATATTTATTTTCATTTAAAATTTAAATTATTAATAAACTGGTTTTACATAAGACTAAATAGGCGTGTGGCCCCATAAGCTATATGTCAAACTGTTTGAAAGATTTACTTCATGTATTTTGCTTTCTTTAGTAACAGTTCTAGGCAGTTGATGTTAAACTCAGAATGGATTTTAAATATCCTTTGCTTTAGCCATCCTTAAGTTGATTGATAAACTTTCTGGAGAGCATTGGGATGCTTAGATATCTGTTACTGTGAGCAGCAGACAGGAATGGAGTAACACTGCTGAGATGATCACCTGTTCAGGAAGAGCAGATCTTTGGGTTTTTTTGGTTTAACAAAATACCACTGTCCCACTTACTTACACTTCAAAAATTAATTATTGTGTGCAAGTCCTCCTTCAGTCAACTTTCACTATGCAGAGATTTCAATCAAAGGCAAGATCACGGCAGTCTCTTTAGCGGGCCAATTACAATATTTGTATGGATGTAGGTCACATCAAGTGACAGTTGTAGACAGAGTGAGGCCCTCTCCTTTTAGGATAGGACTGGGAATTCCCAGGGGATTCCCAGTAGGACATTTCTTTCAGCTGTATAACTGTTCAAACAGTTGTGAGGTATGGTGTAAGTCTGCACATATCTCTACATATGCCTGTATGTAAAAAAATCTGTCAATAAAAGGCATATCCAGAACTGAGAACAGGTTTAGACTTCTACTTAAGTGAGTATGCATATTTTTATGCATGTTACTCTGATTATTGCTTTCCAATCTGTAAAATACAAGGTATATTTACAAATCTTATTAAAATATTCTGAGGTTTAATTTTACGAAATGCCTTGTAAGATTTTATGTAATATATAATTAACAATTATTATTTTAATCACTTTCAATTTAAGCCATCACCAGAGAAAAAGATATCCACAAAGTTTTTTTTTTAGTAATGTAGATTATTAAAATAATATGTTACTGTTGAGCTATTACAAGGAATGATCATGCTTGCTGATTCAGGAAAAAGGCATCATTCATAATGCGCGTGGTGCCTGTCACACCTCATCTTCAGTTAAGGCACTTAGATACAAGCATAATGTTGTAAATATTATTGCTAATAATGGTGATGTTCATGATATAGGGGACTCTATAAATATCCTACTGTGAGACACAGGAAAAAGATGAAAAACATATTTGGGAAAAAATTATCTCAGCTACAAAAAAAGACAGACTTTCAACAATATGTTTTTTTTCAGCTTCTGTTTCGTGTAATTATGTTCTCAAGTACAGACAGTTTATTCTTTTCTAAGACTCCTCATTATTTAGGTTGTTATTCAATAATATAAAGTGAAAAGATCATGAGTAGTGTGATGGAAGAGAGATCTTCTAGGGGCAGCTTGCACTGAAGAGGTGACTACTTTGTACTGAGAAAGCATAATGTTGCCTTAATGGTCATTATCTTTCTCCTCCACCACTGCTCAGCAATAGATTTCACCCAATTTTCTAAAGTTGCTTCATTACGACATACATACGACATACAATGACTCTACTTAAAAACCTGTTTCTGATGCTTTAATTTTATAATTACATTAATTTTTTTCCTTTCTCTTCATAAAAATGTCATTGAAATTTCTGTATCAACTTTTTCCACAGTGAAGTACTTTATTGATATGTGGGGGTTTTTTTCTTCAAAGTATTTGTTCTCTGAACAAACAGTAATACATGAGGCTGGTTATCAGTCTTGGCTGCTTGAATATATAATGACACAAGTGCTGATAAAACTGTACAAGCCATCTGCCTCTGTAGTTAAATGTTTTGAAAGCAAACACAAAAATGCATAACAAACACTCCCTTAAATTGTCTTTGTAAATATTTATATCAGATCTTACCCAAAAATGCTTCTTTGTTGTTATTTTATTCTGTTAATAGCTGTCAAGCGGATACATGTCTTGCCTACTCAAAAGCAGACAGGTGTAAGAAGGAAATTAATGTATGCCACTCAAGAGCCGGTCACACCCTAATGCTGGAATTTCTGTGTAGTCTTTTATCTCTTTTTATTATACCCAGAAGCTAAACTACTATTTCATTGATTAACTTACTGCTGCAATTAGCAACTGGTCTGTTGACCAGCTGCTTTTCAACCTGCTTTTTAAAAACTCTCTTAAAGCCAGAAAATTCATTCTTGAACTCTGAAAGAGTCAAGACCACAAGATAAGTTCCACTCAGTGACACTTTTTGGTCTCAAAATAAAAAAACCCTGAATGGGTACTCTTCCCCTGAGGGCACTAACATTAAGAACAGTGGATCTGAACATGACGATAGTTGTGTTTCAGACAATCACATTTATTTATCTTTTCATACTGCATCTTAGAAAGAAAAGAAAACAACAGCAACAACATTTTCAGCTCTATTTAACCTCAAATACAGAAAGCTTTTTTAAGCTTTCAAGGGCTACTTTACTAAATGACCTTTTCTGAGACCACATGTTTTTACATCCTTCTCTACATATTTTGGAATTGAAATGACATTATTACATTTCATAGAGTTTTTGCAACTACTGTATATAATAAATATAAAAACTGGAAAACAGTTTATAATGAAAAGATTCTTTTGACTATTTTTTTCTCTTAAATATCAGCCAAAGAAATGAGAAAGATTATTCTTTATTTGTACTCTGTTAAAAAAATAATAATCCAACACTACAAAGCCACATACATGCTGTGCTTGGTATTACTGGTATTATTGGTGTTATTGTAATGGTATTATTAATTAACAGCAAGATTCTTCAGTGACTACTAAAAATATATTGTTAGTGGCTTCTTGCATGGTCATTCCACCTGGCACAGTCAGTGCTGATAAAACCACATTGTCTCCCCAAATCACCTTATTCAAAGGTCCCTGGATTCCTACCATCGCTGCTACGAGTTGTGGCAGATTTACCATCACCATCTTGTAACGTGCTGCCTCTCTCTCCCCTTCCTGGAGTTGCATCCTCTGTACTCAGGTACAGATCAAGAAACCCCTGATAGTTCCTGTCCATACAATCAAGGGTGTAGGGAGATGTCACAGAAGGCGTTCCAAAGCAGTCATAATCTGGAGTGGTGCTGAGCTACCCACTGAACAGCTCACACCTGGATGATTCAGTGCTCTTCACTGATCATAAAAATCCAGCTCTGTTACCTATTATGGATAGCACATTGACTGTGTTCAGATCTCTATGCCACCTTTTTTTTCCCCCAAAATTTAACTGGATGAAACTTTATACATTGTAGTAAAAAAAGTAGGCTCACTAGATAATTTAGTGGTTCTTTCTGGTTTTAAAAATGTATGTGTCAGCAAATATTAACACAAAACTGTATTCTGTATAAACTTGCACTGACAAATGTAGCCAATTGTAGCACACTGTTTAGAAATACAGAAGACAGAAAATAATATCTAGGATTGTTATTCTTGTTTAATGCATTCTGTCATGAAAAAACAAACAAACAAACAAACATACAAACCCCCAGAAACTACCACAATTTGTATTCTTAGCTTAAGTGTCACAATGTGGATGCAGACATTCACCGTCCAGGGAGAGCAGGAGAAAAGAAGTGCAAACAGGATTTGGCAAAAACCTCTTTTGTTAACAAATAAATAAAGATTAAATGTTTTACACATCTCTCATACAGATTTCATTCTTTGGTCACTGATGAAAAGTCAACATTTGCAAATGGAGATAGTCCAAATACAGTAATACATGGGCAGCCGGAACAGCAGATTCTTTCCCTGAGAGGATATTGTTATTTAGACAGACTTCATGACACACAAAGAGCAGACAGCATATCTTTATGAATTTGCACCCATCTTCATCATGGCATCTTCTCGTCCGCTGAAGCTAGTCCCATGAAGAATGCTATCTCATCTAATCTTATTTCCTCGAAATTAGCATTTATTCCTGCCATACATTTAATCTTAGCAGGACAACCTAACAAATCAAAATTCCACTGAGGATTCAAATGAACCTTCTAAACTTGATTGGATCACTTAATGAGACCAAAGCACAGTCAGTGTTCAAGTATTTGGAATAATATTAATTTTCAGCATTAATCTTTTTTTCGTTACGTAGTTCTTCATTTTCCTGCCTAAAAAAGTCTTTATTCCCAAAAGGTGATGATGGATGGTGATAATAAAATATTTATAAAGCATCCCATGGTCACAATCATTTACTGTATTTTTTCTCTCACATCTAAATATTTATGGTACTTGATCAAAATATTTTGTTGAATTGATTCAGAGGCAACTTGCTGAGACAGCACCACTTTTGACACGGTCACATTTTTTGATCTATTAATATGCCCCAAACATGGACTCACTGTCAGTCAAAAACAACTTAAGTCTCAATTTGGAAGATTCTGTCAACTGTTACACAGAATCACAGAACCACAGCATGGTAGGTGTTGGAAGGGATGTCTGGAGATCATCTAGTCCGACCCCCCTGCTTAAGCAGGTGCCCTTAAAGCAGGGTGCACAGGAACATGTCCAGGCGGGTTTTGAATATCTCCAGAGAAGGAGACTCCACAACCTCTCTGGGCAGCCTGTTCCAGGGCTCTGTCACCCTCACAGCAAAGAAGTTCCTCCTCATGTTCAGGTGGAACTTCCTGTGTTCCAGTTTGTGCCCATTGCCCCTTGTCCTGTCGCTGGGCACCACTGAGAAGAGTCTGACCCCGTCCTCTTGACATCCACCCTTTAGATATTTGTGAGCATTGATCAGATCTCCTCTCAGCCTTCTCTTTTCCAGGCTGAACAGACCCAGCTCTCTCAGCCTTTCCTCATAAGAGAGATGCTCCAGCCCCCTCATAATCTTTGTAGCCCTCCACTGGACTCTCTCCAGTCGTTCTCTGTCTCGCTTGAACTGGAGAGCCCAGAACTGCACGCAGTACTCCAGATTTGGCCTCAGCAGGTTATCATAAAATAAAATATTGGTGAGTAACTTCTACAAATTGCATGTGAGAAAAAAAACAAAAATACAGGAATCAACGTGAAAAAATATATTATTCAAAATAAGAAAGACTGGCAGAATGCTGTGAAAGCGAGCTGAACATTCTTTATTTCAACACTGTACAGTTTTGTAAACTTTTTATGCAGCTGCTCTATGCATGGCCATTAACTCATGTGCAGCAGAAAAAATGTCACCAGTCAACTTGAAATTCTTTGATTTTTATGATATTAAAGAGTTCTTACCAATCGCTCTCTAACTTACAGTAAAAGTCTGATCTTCTGATTTGCGATAAATACAGATCATGCCTTGAGGGCAGACATGTTACATTGTGATTTTATTGAAGTAAAGATATTGACTTTACTAATCCATTACTGAATAAAAGCACAATTCAACATCATATACTTATATATGATGAACTGTTCTATCTGTACAAATCTATATATAATGTTTGATTTGTATATACATTACATATATTTTCTATATTTTTACTTTTATACATATTTTATAAATATGTATTCTATTTATGCATCTAAGTCTATTATCTTCATTTAACAACAGAACGGAGTGAATAGTGATGGGTATTGAAGTGAATGGAATCACTCACAAACGGAGCAACTTCATTGCTGTGCTCAAGTTGGGTATGCAGTCGTCCTAACCTCCCTCTGTTATCAATGCAGAGAGAAATGTTTGCATGAAGTGATTCAGTTCTCTGAAGATCTGACTAACTTCCTCGAGGTGTGAGTTTCTGCCCGTTGATAAAAAGAGAATCCATGGATGGTGATTACAGCTAGCTGTATGTATGTAAAATGAATGTGATGAGTCTAGGTCTCTGTTGCCATTCCAGAAGATGTTAGATTCACTCACTCTGATCTCTTGAAAATGCACTTGAATTAAATTTTTCCTATATAAGAAAAACGGTTTCAGTAGCCAGTGAATAAATAAGCAGACAGCTACACTATCCAAAATACTCAAATGACAGTGCATGTCAAGCATACTCAGGAAGGAATATTCTGTGAAACCTGGAAGAGACTTACTGGAGTGAGCCTGCTATAGTCAAGTTATTTTTTAGAAAAGTAATACTCCAGAACTTTTCTAGTTCTCCACACTTTGAAATAGGTGGAAAACCTTGAAATGCTGCTATTTATAAGAGAGAGAACACTGTGATTGTTGAGGTTTCCTAAAGTCTTAAAGTAGGGCGGATCATACAATTAAAAGTCTCGAAATCACAAAACTGAGAAAAGGTGAAAATTATTAAATTTATGGGCCAGATTAAGAAAGATATCTTTGTAAGATACTTACTGCACCACAAATCTATGTGAGTGTTAAATTAGGAAAAAACTTTATATTCAGAGATATATATGGCTTTATTTACTGCACTTATCTCCAGGATATTCTCAGCCCATACATAAGGTTAATGAACCCAAAACATCTGTTAAATTTTAGTAGTTTTGTTAGTTTACACTAATCTTCTTTGATGAGTCATTCAGTAATTCTCCCCAAATATCTCTAGTTCTCTTCTAAGCCCCAA
>VZSC01013712.1:345973-364280 GCA_013398225.1 Steatornis caripensis | reverse complement strand
CCAAGTATTACCATTTTTCCTCTAATCTTGAAATATAACTACTAATAATATTTGGCCATCAGTTTAATATATACTTGATAGCTTAAGAACAAGAGTTTCTTTATCCTATTGCAAGATTTTTTTTTATTTGCCATATTGTATTTTAATAAAATGTAACATTTTCTCTAAAAGGACACCATATGTTTTAAAGTTCCATAAGACTTTGTTCTTTCAAGCAAGTTCTAGAAACATCTGTAGGCCAAGTGTCCAACAAAATTTGATGAAAAAGACTGGAGAACTGCAGATTCTCCAAAACATAAGCTTATTTACTCTTATTATCCACTACAGAAGCATGTAAAGAGGAAACCAGGATAGGACCACAGCAAGAGTTATCTTATTTTTTAATCATAAATAGTAGCATTCTTCATTAAAACTAACTTTTATGGAAAAATTTTATTTCACCATTAGCATACAACTTACTTCACTGTCCTACAACCTTTCCAGACTTCCAAGAATTTGGTCCCAGATTTCAGTATATTTCTGCATTCCTGTAAGTTTTACTTTTTCTCAAATCAAATGAACCACACTTTTATGAGGCACTCCCGGCTGGGGTTGTCAATTTGTTTCTCTCCAAAAGTAACAAGTTTTGGGTTTAATCTTGGGAAAAATAGCTCCAAGTTATTAACTTCATGACCTTTAGAAAATTCATCACATAAAGCTGCCACCAGGAACAATCAATGTAGTTTCATTTCAAATTCTATCACGTAGCTGTATTTTTAAACATTCAGCCCTATTTCCTAAGTATTATTTTCTTAGCACTAGATTAACCTCTGGACAGTGGCAAGTGCCAAAGCAAACATTTTTCCCATAATTTTTGACTAAAAAAGAGGAAAACTCATTTGCCTACTTTAAGGAATAAATGAAAAATGAAAGCAAAAACCAAAACACAACCAATGTAAAAAAAGCTATAAATCTTATACTCCAGACAGCAATTCATCTAAGAGCAAAATGAAAATGCAGACATATACTAGAGTGTTTAAAAACACAATGTTAATTAAGAATTATAATGAAGACTATTTTTACCCAAAAATATGAAATTCATTCCATAATTAGATTAATTACAGCTGTCTAAACAAACATTAAATTTAAGTTGAAATGCATCATTTTTATGAAGCCCTATTACTAATGCACGTTTCTTGTCACTTTCGTCTTTTCCTATTTTCCTTCCGTACAATTCAGATCAAAATCAAATTTATATTAAACTGAATTTGTCGCAAATTTCTGGCAGATGCCTTATGTGTAAGTGCTATTATGTAACTAAGTAGCTTAACTGAAAAGACCTTTTGAAGTACACTTCTCTTTGCAGAATTAGGACCTAAATCTGGAAATTCGTTCTTCTAACTTAAGCTACATGAATTTGAATAACTGAAGTATGTAATAGAAGAAAGTGCTTAAATCAGGTGCCTAGTAAGCTTGATTATATTGCTGATTTTTACTTTCACTGTACACAAAAATATATGCTTGATAAATTTCACAGGACAGAGATGTCAGAAATGCCATTAAACTAATCCAGACATGAAAGAACCATTTCCTAATTCTGCTTGTACAACGGCATCTCATTTAGTTCATTTTGTAAAATTCAGTTCAGTGCCAGTTGAGTTGTCAGAACTGCAGGCGTATTACACAGAGAATACTAGGAAGTGCTTTCTTTCATTACGTCTGAGCTACACCCTTGCTACAGTTCCTTTATTTTCTTTTAAAACTATGTTCATTTGCATCATTTTTTTCAGAAGAGATATCCATAAGACTTTTAATGAGCTTATCTAGTTTACAGTAAAACTCCCATTAAACAAATGTTCTTGAGTCGAAACACATTTTATTAAAGCATGCTTGAAAATTAATCTGTGCTGCATTTAGTCATTACATTCGATATACTGAAAATTAATATGAAAGCAATGCCTGTATGCACTATTTTCCAAATAATTGTGGTTAGTCGCACCGTCCTATTGTAGTCCTTGGCAAAAACTATACTTCCAGGCTTTCAAATCTTACCTGGAAGACTGAAGGAAAAAATGTTCGTGATTCTAAATGGGAAATCAAGCCATATTTCACACGAATAGTGAAGTCACATTTAATGGAGGCCGAAAAGTTTCTTTTGTCTCCTTTCTATTTAATGAAAAATCTCAGCAAACCAAGCCTTCCACACTTCTTACACTTGTCCTTCACTGTAGTATATTTATTCATGCAAGAGAAGCTAGAAAGCAGGGCACTTCAAGTTGCATCCAAATCCAAGTACACAGTAAAAAGATTGTCTGAAATTAGTGCACAAAGCGCATTTATGGTAGGTCTCCACTAACACACTTAGAGGAATATCCTGGATGGCATCTGCAGACGCCCGAATTTTTTTAAGCAAACAAATATTAACAAGTATTATTGATTTTCAAATCGTTTAAAATGGATTGAGAGATGCAGAAGGAACAATTGTTACTAGAAACACAGATCATGAGCACTTACATATGTAACTGGCTCTTTACATTCTCCTTTATGATTGTACACAGCTTGGTTTCTCAAGTAAAGAAAAGAAACCATAGGAAGTTTGGGAAATTTGGTTTCTGTGTAAAAATTTTGGGGCAGGAGCATACTGAGGAAAACTGTTGTTTTGCTTTCCTTAAAGCATTGGTTTTGTATAATACCAAAAGACAAGATTTGAGACCTGGTTACCTCCTTAGAATTCATTTCATTGTTATAAACTGTGCATAGAAACTTATATTCTTTGCCCAATCGTATAAGAATGTGACAATTCTTATAACATGAGAGTTGTTAATACTTGGCAGTTCACTGGATTTTTTTTTTTTTTGCTCCAGTTTGAGATATACAGGCAAACAGTAACTCCATATATTTGAATTTTCTGATTTTATTTTCCATTTTGTCATAACAATAAAAATAATACATTTTAAAAATCAATGCTTAATATAAATTTGGACATATCATTAATGAGGTATGTTATAGGCTTATCACATTAAAGCTTCTGAAAATAATAGGCAGTATGAACAGTTTTGTGCTTACTGAACTTGTAGAACTGAAATACTACGAAGCAATTCAGATTAACAACCTGAAATCATATATTTTTCTTCTTGCATTAAAAAAAACCAAACTGATTTACCAAAATATAAAAACTAAATGAACAATTCCAGTTGCCAGATTTAGTTTACTTCACTAAAGTTAAGTTAGTTTACTTAACTAAACACTGTCACCTTTCCGACAGGAGCTGCAGTGCAGATGTTAATTACCACTTATAGAACGCCTTGTCAAAACACCTAAGAATTATTGTTCCGTTAATAACTTTGTCCTGCACTTGCGTTCAATGACTGATTCAAGCTGAAGAATGCTGAAAAGGATCACTGACACTTGATTAGGACATCCAGTCTTTCCCTGCAAACCCCAGCCAGTAATGGATGGCTTTGTGCCAAAAATTTAGCTTTAGAAGAGAAACTATTATAAAACTGTAGTTATGAAGGAATTAACAGTCACATTTAAGAATATTATTACCCTTGTATCAAGTGAGTTAATTTATTAACTTCAGAATTAAGGTAACTTCAGAAGCAGCAATTCATTTAGAAACAATTCCAAACTCTTAAGAGCACAATGACCTATGCAAGATGTCAGAACACTTTACTCGTAGACATACAGAAGTATTCTAGGCCAATTTATTCAGTGGCGTAACAGAGATAGGCAGCACATTCATTGGCCACATATACCTTCTCCTTCGAAATAAGTTGGAGTTATGCCGCTGCCTTCATTGGATGTAAAACCAGGTCTGTTGTCCCTATAGAACACCAAATGACTATTACCAACAAGCATGATTTAGGAAGACATGTATTGAAAGAAACAGATCAATTCCCGTATGAACTACAAGTAATTCCTTTAGCATTTAGCTTCCCTATATACCACACCAATTCTTCCTTTACAAGTTCTTCAGCTCCAGACTCTACTTTTTCCAAGTTGTCTACATATAGTTCTGCTTACTCTATTTTTGACATGTTTTCAACTCAGGTGTCATCAGTATTCCTGTTTTTTTCTCCAAAAAACTATTTCCTCCCACCATCTTCTCAGCTGACTAGATGATAAGTTCTTCTCTTACACATTTATATCACTGAATTTAGTTATCAGATTTCACTTGAGTGAGGTCTCTTTTTGTACTTTATTTAAGTATAAAACTTAAGGTTACTTAAATACAAAGTCATAAGTAAGGTAGGATTCACTCCACTCTAGGGTTCAGCTCTGCAGACAGTCATCTGAACTGATTACGCAAAGAGAAGGTTTCGTCTTGGATATTTGCAACTTAAAAGACAGAGGTGATCGAGTGCTGCAGTGGAGTCAACTATAGGAAGGACTGAGATTCAGATTCAGATTCAAAGTTTAGATGTCTGCAATGTGTATATCTACACGGAACCATAGATGTATTTTCTAATCTCTCATTTTAAATAACAGAGATCCTGTCAATCCTATTGGTCCAGTCAATACAATACAGTAATTCACAAAACCAAATGTACAAAAGGGAATCTGAACAGGTCTCTATATTACACTGACTGTTTTGACTAGATCTCTATCAACCACAAGAAGTTAAGGCACCTAACTCTTATGTATACACNGGTTCAGCTCTGCAGACAGTCATCTGAACTGATTACGCAAAGAGAAGGTTTCGTCTTGGATATTTGCAACTTAAAAGACAGAGGTGATCGAGTGCTGCAGTGGAGTCAACTATAGGAAGGACTGAGATTCAGATTCAGATTCAAAGTTTAGATGTCTGCAATGTGTATATCTACACGGAACCATAGATGTATTTTCTAATCTCTCATTTTAAATAACAGAGATCCTGTCAATCCTATTGGTCCAGTCAATACAATACAGTAATTCACAAAACCAAATGTACAAAAGGGAATCTGAAGAGGTCTCTATATTACACTGACTGTTTTGACTAGATCTCTATCAACCACAAGAAGTTAAGGCACCTAACTCTTATGTATACACCTTCATCATAGATAGCTAAATTTACTGTTTTAATTTAGAGCTATGTCCTGCCCTTGGCTTTCCTGTAACATTTCATCACTTTGATCTCTTAATGTGCACACACAGATTAGGAAACCTTCCTTTATACAAGCAATTATTTATTTAAAATTAATTGCTATATCAAACCACTGACTTTACTTAAAAAATTAAGCCCATTGAAGTAATTAATTTTCCTGAGCTCTGCTACCTGTGAATGAATTCCACCTGGACAGAACAGAGCCCCCATTCTAGCAAGGCTTTCAGATGGTCTAAAAACACATGCTGAAGAGTTTCAGGACAATTTCTCTACAGAAAATTTTCATTTTTTTCTTCATTGTGACACAGAAATAGAATGGAATTTCATAGAAATACCAGAGACAGCATTCACTTTCACAGTACTGCAGACCTCTGTCAGCATAGCAGTATTGATTTCCGACTAAAGCTGTAGCTGTAGGACAGTGGGCCAGGCCAACAACACTGAAAAACAGTCAGCAACTGAAAATTCTGCTAATGCTAATGGCCTTGTTGAGTGCAAGGTGAGATGACAAACCCTTCAAAAAAGTTTGAAAAGATGGATTACTTAGTAAATTGCATTTGGTCCCCCATTCCAGCACTAAGTGCTAGCAGTATTCCTGATTAAAATGGAAAATGTTCTTCCCTGCTGTGGGGAGAAAAATAGCACTGAAAACAGAAAACACCTGGCAGACACCTCGAATATGAAACTTTTTATTAAGCACTGCCTTTTTTTCTTTGCTAATTAATCTATTTCACAGTCTCAGGTAACCACTTTGCAACTTCTCGGTAGTCTGACTTTCAAAGGAACTTCACGCTCTGTCAGTTGCTATACCTGTGTTGTCAAAGAACATGGGAATGACATAAACATCTTAGTAATTTGTTCACTGCTGGCTTGCATATCTCTTCCACAGGGCTCTTTTTCCAGAAGGCAGTAACATTAAAAACATTCTTTGTGCTAATGATTATGCATCAACAGTGTATTCTCTGGGTCTATGTTAGTTTACTAGGTAAACCTTCAGAATTCTACTATTTTACAGCTAAAAGATGGAGGCAGTAAGGTCTCCTTGTTGACAAGGCTGCTTAAGTAAGACTGCAACACTTGTCTGCACAAATATCCACCTCACTATGGCCTGCAGCAGTCACAGCACCAACTAGAAATGCTTGCTTAAACTTCACGTTAACTCTGTTGCGCATCACCTAAGGCGCCCTGCCCATATTTCGCGGGCTTTTGTCTGATACCTACTGTTTACTGGGGAGGCTTTTACTACAGACAAACAGGCACAATTAATCAGAGGAAAAATCCAAATTCAACATCAACCAATTTTATAAATATGAGAAGTATGTGATGAGTGCTAACTGACTGGGATGTCATAAATGTACAGCCAATCTTAGAGGAGAGAAAAGCAAGCAGAAGTTACCACAAATCTGTAAGAATTGACCTGAAGGAATTAAACAGAATTAAAAAGGAAAGTATAATACTATGACAACTGAAAAATAGGGAGACCTGCCACATGAATTTTAAGAATGGTAGATAATGTGACATTACCATAGTAAATGACTTCATTTTTATAAGCAAAGGAAATTGAGTAAATCTCATCTCTCTGGACTTCAGTAAAGCATGTGATGAAGTGCCATATAGGAAATTCTTTTCGTTTAGCTAGAATATATCCTAATAGAACCTGTAGATTGATTCAAGGAGTGAATAGATGGTGCTGAAAGGGGAAGTATGGGGCTACAGAGAGGTTCCACACTATTCAATATCGGAACTAACCCTAAATAATATTTTCAGTAATGACTTTGATATAAAGATATGCGAAGGACTGATACAATCTGCTCCTGACAAAAAACTGGGTAGTATCATTGGTAAAGACCAAGTTACCTTATTAAAAGAACTAGAGAAATAAAAAAAAGACAGGAATCTTTCTCATTAGGGAAGACTAGGAGATTTTCGCATGTTTCATTTAGGAGAATGAAACTAGAGAGAGAAAAAGGTGAAGAGCATGGGTAAACAGAGACGTAAAATGACTGTAAATTAAGAGATAGTGTTTTCATGAGAATAAATCTGATGACATGGTGTCTATGATAACAGACTACTGGCCCCTTGCCTAACATTTAGATTCTTATATCAGCAAAAACTCCACAAGAAAAACAGTAGACTTATTTTTACTGTGCATATTAGTGGGAGTTTATAATCTTAGATTTAATTCCTTAATGTTTGACTACAGTCATAGCAGCTGATGTATTGCACTGCAATAAAGTATTAAGACACTGTAGTCACAACATACTGTTTTTAATACAAGATAGATAAAAGGATTTATAATTCCTTAGAGAGAGAATATACAGCATTAAGGATAAGAATTCTTAGCAAGTAAGTGGGATTTTTTGGTATGAATGCTGTCCAGCATTTACGTGTTTTCGAAAAATCTCATCTAGTAAAAGAAGGTGCTAGAAGTAGGAAAGATCTGATGAAATACTGGCATTTGTAATTGAAGAATACCTTTCAGCTAATCATCTGTATTCTTTAAATAGGGTCTTTTACAATGTGATTCATCTGAACTCCTTTAGGTTTTACTTTACGATGAGATGAATTGTGCCCTGAAAGTGTCTGCTTCTCCCTGCTGACTACTAAATTACCCAAAGTGCCTAGATCAGAGGTATATGGGGGATCCTTAGCTTCTGCAGCCGAAGCAACAGAAGACAGATATTTCAGAATATCTACTGAATCAAAGACAATGCGTGTGACCTTAGCTATGTCATTTAGTTCCTCTGTGTCTTTACTGCTCACCTATAAAATGAGGATAATAGAATTTCCATACCTTGCAGGGCAATGCTGTGGGTTGCAGATTACATGGCTCTCTAATACCATGGCAATGGATGCCCTATAAATACTTAAGCTTCTTCTGGACTGTTATATGAGGAAACCAAGAAGAACAGACAGTAAAACTCGCAAACCAATTTTGCTTCAGAGAGGACCATTTGACATGTCCCTGAAGCAAAGCGCCATTGAAGGATGGGGTTTGTGTAAAGCATGCTATGATTAATCATAACAATAACAGTGATGTTTTTGAAAGAGGGGATATCTCTCCCTCCTGAATAAGAGAATTCGCACAGGATATGTTTTTCTCTTTTGTCACAAGCTGTTCCATTTGTCTCATGATTCAAGTAAACAATTGCTGCAACAACAAAAGAATTGTGTTGATTGCCCACTGATACATGATACATCCTTTTAAATTTTCTTCGTCCTCTTTTCAGACAGCTATCAGGGAAATGTTTGCCAGTGTTCAAATCTTTAGTGAAAAAATCATTGTGACACATTTCTAGTGTTATCCTGTTACTCTTATGATAAGATATGCACTTGTTTCATATATGCAAAGGCCGATTTTGATCTTATTTACACCACTACCAGTTGACTTCAGCTGAATTACTCCTAATCTACCCTAGAATCACTGTAAGAATATTTCTCATATTTCAGCCAGAGCTTGCAAATGTCCAGCAAGAAAGTGCCTTTTTATTGTAAGGCTAAATTGGCATTCATCCAGAATTCCCTGGGAGAAAGGGTTTTTTAACCACATTGATTTAGAGAAACATAGAAGCCTTATTTATTTAAAATCAAGGATATAAACATTTTAACAGCAGCAGCCATAAAGAGAAAGCAAGCATTCGAAGTTGCTGCAAATAAAAAACATTTCCTGTTATGCTGTCTAGAGCTAATGGCTGATGGTAGAATTTGGAGGGTGCAGAGAAATAGGTACAAAGAAGTACTTGTCAATAATAAGAACAACAGCACTATATTTACAATTCAATGTTTAAAGCCAAACTAGACATTCTTTTCTCTGAAACTTACATGCAGCTCACAGGCCTAAATTTGAGTCTTCTTATGTCACTGAAAAGAAGTACTGAGATAACTGTGCTAGAGATGAGAGGCTAGTAACCCCTCTAACAAGTCAGACCTATGGGGGAGTGTCATATCTTCTGTGTCTGGGCTGAAAGCAGTCTTCCAACTTACAAATGCTTTCTTTAGTTCTCCCATAGTGCGTGAAATTAATTCTCAAGAGATATGAAAAGTTGAAATTCATCTCATAGAAAAAAAGTCTCCTCAATTTCCATAGGAACAAAGAATCACAAAATGAATGTAAATCTTTTTTTTTTTCCCTCAAGGTAGAACAGCTCACAGAAACCATAAACCAGTTCCCCAGCTATATCAACTGCTATAGCACCACTAAATTTAGGTGTCTGACCCAGTATCTGTCTCTGTAAGACACATATATGAACAAGCCAATACCATTCAATCTCAGTCACATAAAAGACAATGAAAGGAGGTCAGACTATTTGCAACTAAACATTTGCAACATACATTATTGCTAACTAGACAACTGTCAGGACAAGAAACAAAAACTTGTTGACTTAATAAGCTATTGTATTTTAATAGAAAGATTGTCTTTCTCTCAAAGTGTTTACACAGCATTTTACTTGTTATAATAAATTATCACTCTAAATAAAATATAGAAAGCAGAGAAATCTTAGAGGTTAAAGAGGCAGAGAAGATTGGGAGACCAAGCTCAAATATCTAGACGCATCAAATCATGTTATTCAAATCATATCCTGAAAGATCAACATCAGAGCTCTGAATCTTGAAAGGTAGTAACACTACCAATTGGAAGCCATCCAGAACTACTTCACTCCAGTTTGGCAATTCTCTTCTCTAAAAACAAAAATTCCATGAGATCAAACTTATTCCTAAAACAGCTAAAATATATGGTTAGAAACATGTTGGTCTTTTTTTTTTTAAAAAAAGAGCTTTCATCAGAGCTACTTTTAAAACTGCAATAGCAGGCTTTCCCAGTTTAATTTTCAGTGAGCAATCTAAGAGAGTGTCCTAGTAATGGCTTTCACTTACAACCGCAAATATAATTCAAATCTATATGGGCAAGATCTTAATAACATCTTTTAAAATAATACCTATGCTATTTGCAGATTTATCAGGGGACTAAGGAGCCTCTGTTTTCCTCCTTTCAACACATAAGCCTTCATTACTTGCTTCCCCCTAGGGACTCTTTCATTCCCCAAAAAATTTTCAAAACTGACTTGTTTGTCCTGAAGTTCCCCTTCTGTTGACCTTATCTATTGACCACAAACAAATAATGTGAGCAAATAATAAACAGCAAGCCCACTCACAACCCAACACCAGTCATAACAGGAGCTATGCAGGCACAGCAGTGCCCATGCATAACTTGCACCACAAGCATGTGGCCCTGAGACCAGAAGCCTGCACACAAGCTTCCTGCCAGGGCTCCTCCGCCAGAGTGTAGATTTGACAGAGAGCTTTGTTTGCTTCTGATTTGGGTCTGCTTAAGTTTTGGAAACTGAGTACAAGATGGGCAGATATCTTGAAGACTTTTAAATAAAAGTATTTTATCTTTAAAAGACTTTTGAGCTGTCATTGCAGAAGACAGTTACACCTTTCCTGGTAATGTAAGTACTTTACTACTTGATCAGTGATTAAGTGCTTATTCAACTAGCCAGCGAAAAGCATTAATGACTTCGTTAATTTTTTCCCATCACAAGCATCCTATTCTTGGGTCACTGAGAAAGCAGCAAAGGGAAAAATGGTATCTGCCCAGTCTACAGAGCAGAGATTTTATTGATATTAGCAGTGATACAAGCTTTTAATTACTACCTTACAGGAGACCAAAATGAGTGGAATTTAAGACAAAAGACACAAGAACCCTCACACACAATCCTTAGAAGCTCTGGTAAAGTTACTCTGTGAACATAGTAACAGAGCATCTGAGATAAAAGCAATAAAAGTGTCTTTCAGCTCTGATAATGAGGATGCTCTTTCTTAGGCATAGCCACTCAGGGCTCCCTCTGTGTTCACACATCATTCCCAGACTCTAGACATACAGTCCCTGCTAGCTGGGGCTAGTTAAGGGGCCAGTCATTCTTTTTTTTGTCTGTACAGTCAAAAGGGTTTGCTTTGTTTTCACTTTTTCTCAGGTCACATCATATTTGCACAACAGAAGGACAGATTCTAAAACATTCATCTTCCTTAATAATTCTTTTGCATATTTTTACAGAACCATTACTTCAAATTTGACTCTGATTTACAGAGAATTTACCGAACCCATCACCTTCAAAACTCTGGACAAAATAATATAATAAAACCAACAGATGAACAGCAAAACATACAACCGTAAATACTCTACTAGTCTACTAACATCTATTAATTCTTTTTTTTAAATTTTAAAACATAGAAATAACTGAAATCTCCCACTACCAGTGAATGAAATAAAAGAGAAAACCTGATCTGTTTTAAATTACCTTTCTTTAGGTAATCAGGAAGCACTTAACACACAGCCATATTGAACATTATTGTATAAATATACTGGGAGAGTTCAATTCTTACTTTCTATAAACAGGTTTTACTTCTGAATAAGTAGCACCTCAACTAGAAATATCGTATGAATTTTGCTTCATCGAAAGAACGAGTATGATTATGGAGATTCTCAGTACAATCCAAATGCATTAAGAGAAACAGTATCTGAAAACATAACTGTAAGGAACACAAAAAATATTTTATTAGGCTAATTTCCAGACCATAGTCCCAGATAAGCTTTAGGGAGATGAAAAATACAACATATTATTTTCAAGTCAGCAAATACAAAAGATTCAAGACACTCCAGCACACTCTTCAGCCTATACATCCTATGTGTAATTAACATAAAAAATCAGATCATAGCTAAATGTGCAAAAATGTGCCAAATGTGTCACTCAAATCATTCATTAATGATAAGCTGATTAACACAACATCTTTTATTTCAGAATGAAATTCAAAGCCTGTTATGGCAAAACAATTCAGGCTTACAGGATTGTATCGAGCATTGTTATGCTTGACCATGTTAATGTAGCCAGTTTTATTTCAGAAGCACTGGGGAGGGAAGCATGAAATCATTAGTAATTATACAAATATTAAGGCCACACAACTGGCTCTATTACTGTTTTCAAATGGTAGCATCTGCAAATTCAGCCTGTAATAAACACTAATGCGTCCAGAGACAAGAATGGTGACGCATGAATGGGATGCTTTGTCAGACTTGCATAAAAATGTAGATGAACTGCAGGAAAAGAAAACCCAAGAATTCAAAGGGTTTCTTGATTGCATTCTTTAAAATGCCAAGAACCTAAGCTGACCTTTCTTATCTTCCTCTACAAGCATGTGACACTTCAGGAGGTCTTTCTTATTGTACTATAATTCAGTAATTGTTCCAGCTCTGTGCACCATGCTTTCCTTCCAAAGGGCAGCATGAAATATATAATTCTGATAATGAACAGCTGCATAATTTAAGGGTCGAACTAGCAGGGCACTGTTCCTTATTTGTGTTTTCTTAGCAGTTGCCAAGATATTCCAAGTCTATTTAGGAATACAATCCTTTGTCTGCCTTATTTCTTGTAGATGATATATGTTGAGTCTTGGTCATGTTCCAGAAAGCAGATTTTATCAGCTGAAGTACCAGAGCAAGATTTCCTCTCATTTTGCTTCAAAGGGCAGCAGTACAGAACTATAATGAGGTAATTTTTTTCCCCAGCCATGATCATTCTCTGTTCTATCATGCAGATTTGTTCAAACCCGGTGCTATCCCCTTTCCAAAGCATAATAGACTTAATCACAGAGCTATCAAAGGCATTTCCACACAACATTTCTCTCACCAAGGCTAATCTTCCAAATGTTACAAAGGTCCAGGCAGCTAGGCCCTTCAAGATGAAAGCTGCATGCTGATTAATCAGCTGCTTTTTTATTCCGTTCTGGCAAGTATTCTCTATTTATAAATAAAAGGTTTACCCTGGATTTCCTGTAAACTAAGGAGCATAAGGCTGCTTTGGACCAGACTCATAAAGCAACAAAACCTTCTGCTGTTGCATCCGCAGGGGTAGGTTGTTTGTTCTATCGCAAATACACTTTCAGGTGTCCTGGAGAGAATGAGCTAATCTAACACAAACACCATTCCAACATGAGAAAATTACGTGGCAACCTCAAAGTCACCTGCTTATTAATTACTTTCTTTGGCTTCCAGCGGCACTTTAATTGTTGCTTGCTTGAGAAGACCTGTCTCCAATTTGTGTCATTGCAGAAGCTCAGGTTGGTTTATGATGTGTGGCATAATGTAACACAAGTCCCTCACAGAAACACTCTCATATTAAAGACGAATACATTTATTTATGTCACAGAGTGCTGGCTCTCTATTCAGATGGTAAATAGGTACTGTGAAAGAGATGTGACAGACCCAAGAAGACTAGAAATTGTCTGCAAACTGGCAGAACCACTGTGGTTCACTGACAGCCCGAATTACTTTCAGGCACTTTGGCACATCTCCATTTGTCACACTTAAAAGCTTGAGCCAAAGATATCCAATTAATACAGAACATAGTATTTTTCCCTCCTTGAAGCTGGAACAGAAATGCAAATGTTTAAAATTCACAATCTGCATCACGCCACCTACACATCACAAAGAAATGTAAAGCAGTTGTAAGTAAAGCATACATAAGTTAAGTTGCATCACACCCTCTTGGCCACCACTCACCTCAGGTGATTGATTCTCTATGCTTTGCATACCACCACTGGACTATTTATTCCAAACAATGATTTCTCATGTAGACTGAATCCCTTCTGCTGTAAATCATGCAAACAGCTAGCACAAATAGCTTGTGGGTATAACAACTATCAGGGAATTGGCTTTTCAAATATCTAGCTAGACCAAGAAACTGAAACTGTTCCCTCCCTCACCCAAATTTATAAATCAGGGTGAAACTTTCTTATTTTGAAATTAGCAGAACTGTCATGAATCAATATCAGTTTTTGACATTATTATATCATAGAATCACAGAATAATTTGGGTTGGAATGGATTTTTAAAGGTCATCTAGTCCTACATCTCTGCAATCACCGGGGACATTGCTAAATAGATCAGGTTGCTCAGGGCCCCATCCAACCTGACCTTGAATATTTCTAGGGATGGGGCATCTACCACCTCTCTGGGCAACCTGTTCCAGTGTTTTACCACCCTCATTGTAAAAAATTTCTTCCTTACATCTAGTCTACATCTACCCTCTTTTAGTTTAAAACCATTACCCCTTTTCCCACCGCTACAGGCCTTGCTAAAATGTCTGTCCCTGTCTTTCTAATAAGCCCCCTTAAGTATTGAAATGCTGCAGTAAGGTCTTCCTGGAGCCTTCTCTTCTCCAGGCTGAACAACTCCAATTCTCTCTGCCTTTCCTCATAGGAGAGGTGTTCCAGCCCTTTGATCATCTTTGTGGCCCTCCTCTGGACCCACTCCAACAAGTCCAGGTCTTTCCTGTGCTAAGGACTCCAGAGAGCTGGATGCAGTACTTCAGGTGGGATCTCACCAGAGAAGAGCAGAAGGGCAGAATCATCTCCCTTGACCTGCTAGCCACACTTCTTTTGATGCAGCCTAGGATATAGGTTGGCCTTCCAGGCTGCGAGCACACATTGCCAGCCCATGTCCAGCCTTTCATCCACCAGTACCTCCAAGTCCTTCTCCACAGGGCTGCTCTCAATCCCTTCATCCATGAGCCTGTATTTATACCTGGGGCTGCCCTGACCCAGGTGTAGAGCCTTGCACTTGGCCTTCAGCAACTGCACGAAGTTCACAAGGGCCCACTTCTCAAGCTTGTCCAGGTCCCTCTGGACGGCATCTCATCCCTCAGGTGTGTCAACTGCATCACTCAGCTTGGTGTCATCTGAAAACTTGCTGAGGGTGCACATACTGATGAAGACATTAAACAGTACTGGTCCCAATACGGACCAATGCATAATCACTGCAGCCCACGCTGCCTCCAATCTTCATGCCACCAATTAGATCACTTGTGTTGGTGACCATCAACTCCAGTATTGCATTCTCTTTGGTAGGGCTGTCTATTACCTGGCTTAAGAAGTTAATCTCAATGCACTCCTGAAGTCTCCTGGATTGCCTACAGCGCGCCGTGCTACTTTTCCAGCAGATGTTGGGGTGGTTGAAGTCCACCAGCAGGACAAGAGCCTGCAAGTGTGATGCCTCCTGCAGCTGGAGTAAGAAGGCTTCATCAATAGGCTTCCCTTGCTTGGGCAGCCTGTAGTAAACACCAACCACAAGGTTCCCTTTGTTGCCTTAGTCTCTAATTCTTATCCATAATCTTTTCTCCTTCCTTTCTGAACAGCTTGTAGCCACGGATAGATATACTCCAATCACAGGATTTGTCCCACCAAGTATCAGTAACAGCAACTAGGTTGTAACTTTCTAGCAGCATGGTGGCTTTCAACTCCTACTTGTTGCCCATGCTGTGTGCACTTCAGCTGGGCTGTTGGCCATGTTACCTTCTTAGAGGAACACCCCANTCCAATCACAGGATTTGTCCCACCAAGTATCAGTAACAGCAACTAGGTTGTAACTTTCTAGCAGCATGGTGGCTTTCAACTCCTACTTGTTGCCCATGCTGTGTGCACTTCAGCTGGGCTGTTGGCCATGTTATCTTCTTAGAGGAACACCCCATAATTCCTTTGAGGTATTTCACTGGTGTTTCCCTGTTGGACCCTGTTACCTCAGGAGCCCCTGGCTCATCTCCTTAAGACTTCAAGCGTGCTCCGTGTACCCAGCACGTCTCAGAGCAACAGGCTGAGGGCCCTTGCTAGCACCCTGTCCCTCCAGCTGTGGCGTGTCATCCCACATCTTGTCACAGGGAAGCCTGATATTATCCCCCTCTGCCTTCAAGTCTAGTTTAAAGCTCTGCCAGTAAGCCTAGCTAGCTTGTGAGCAAAGACCGTTGTCCCCCTTTGGGAAAGGTGAATCCCATTTCATGCCAGCAAGCCTGTTACCATGTAGGCCATCCCATTATTGAGAAACTCAAAATTGTGGTGGTGACACGAGCCATGGAGCCATGTATTAGTAGACTGGTTGCGTCTGTTTCTTCCAGTGATGCTGCCCACAACTGAAAAGGGAAAGAAAAAAATTATCTGTGCTCGAGATTCCCTTACCAATTATTCCAGCGCTCTGAAGACTCTTTTGATCACCCTTGGACTATGCATTGTGGCTTCATCACCACCCACATGGAAGAGCAGTAATGGGTAATAGTCCAAGGGCCGTTCCAAGCTAGCAAGTTTCCTAGTGATGTCCTTAACCTGGCCTCCAGGGAGGCAGCAGACTTCCTTAAGAGGAGGGTCTGTCCAGCATATTGGACTCTCTATTCCCCTCAGAAGGGAGTTGCCTAGAACCACAACCTGCCTTTTTTCTTCCTCGTGGAGGTGGTCCTGATACAGCAGGTAGGCCTTTCTGACTCAGGCACCAGAGGTGTAGATGGACCATCATTCAGATGATCCATTGACTGGCCTTCCACATCCAGAGCCTCATACCTGTTGTACAGAGGCACTGTGAAGGTGAGGTGGGCAAGGACAGGGTTCACCTGATGTCCTGACCATGGACTTGTCTCCATTCACTCCTTTCCTTTAAGCTACTGCCTTCAGCCTGGCAGGGGGATGATAAGGATCCCCTTGATCTAGGGTTTTCTTTTCTTGTGGCTGTTCATGGTTCCACCAGTGTATCTCTTTCTCAGATTCCCTGATGCTCCTTAAGCTAATTCCTCTCCCCTGGTGTTTCCCTGCCTCAGGAAAACCCCCTGTGCTCCAAGATCTGCTGCTCCACTGTGGATCAGGCCAGCTCCGAAGCAGCTCCCTTCAGTGACGATATAAATCCGTCCATCACTGCACAGCAATAACAGCTGCATCTTTTGCTATGACTCAATGCCAGTTTATATATGATTTGATTTGAATTATTGGCAGTGTAGTCATAAGGATCAGGTTTATATAGCTCTTGTATAGACAGATTTTTTTTTTTTAATCACAGGGTTTCCTTGGAGAATTTCCACTGTCCATAATTAAGTTTACAGAAGTCCTCTTTTATCCAGATTAGCTTTTGATGTTCAGAGAAGAGAAAAAATACAACACATTCATATACTATAAAAATTAACCAAAAAGACCCATGAGGTGTTCCTTTAGATTCTCTACAGCCAAATTAGATACGTAAAACGGACACATGGAAGGCTACATTTCTGGAATCTATAATCAAAAGGTTTGAATCACTCATACTTTTCAGAGTAACTAATGATACACATCTTAGTATTCTATTAATCAATTGCTTTTGGAAACCTTGAAAATGCAATGAAGAAATAATAAGGGTTAAATAATGAATGAAGAATGAGAATGGCACTTTCTCTGCTCCCTGCTAACTGGAGAAATCTGCAGCTGGCCCCTTTTTTGTTTGTCTCCCTTGAAGCATCTGAGAAAAAGTGTTTTAAAGAAAAAGGTTCTCACTTATCTGAGCTACTGCCTATTCCCAGCCAAAATCTGATATTGAAATCAAACTGCTAAGTGCTGCACTAACATTATTTCAAATTTCGTGGTGGAAATAATATCAGAATCCCTGAATTTAATTGGTAATTAACATATTTTACCAGCATTTTTCCAGCTTAATGCCCTGGTATTTTTGACTGCAAAGTTCAGTAATAAATATAACAAATGACATGTTTACTAGGCAAGATACTTGAGAACAATTTTTAAAACTAATCACTGGAGTATATTCAGTTTTTCACACCTTTTCATGCTGAAATTTTCATATATAATATCTTCTGCTATAACTTCACCTCTTAGCATACATGATATTCATAAAAAGAAATGAGATTATAAATATTAAATAAGAAGGAATGCTGTTGAAAGGTAACTTCTTAAAGATGTTAATCCATTATAAGGAAAAATAGTCAAAATTCTGACATAAATTTTTAATTATGTGGTAAGAATATGTAGACTTGCAAATCGCGCTAAAACTATTTGCAACTTAAAACATCAGTGTATCAACTATAAAACAACAATTTCAGGTTTAAAAATTAAAATAAGAAACACATTTTTGTTGAATTGTAAATTTTGAGATAAAACGGACACAAAGTATTTCTCCCCCTCCTTAGTGAACATGCTAAGCACAGGAAAGGAAATTAAATCAAATCACAGAATTATAGAAGTTGTACAGAGCAACAACTATGATATAAAGTGTTTCTAATTAAACCGACTGGAAAGCATATTCAACTCTAATATGACTCAGAGTAAAAATTAATTTTATTAGTTTTCAGGGGATAGCCTCCAATAATGTGGGTGAAATTCTGCATAATTGGAGGTTCATTCAAATCAAGTTTATGAAAAAATATGAATTACATAATATAAATTAACT
>VZSC01013712.1:333944-345838 GCA_013398225.1 Steatornis caripensis | reverse complement strand
TTAACTTAAATAGTAATTAAAATATAAATAAACTTAATTTTGGGAGTTTACGTTCTGGATTTGAGGTATCATTACAAAAATAAAATCTAGCTTTTTTATTTTATTTTATTCAGAATGTAGACTAGTGGAGGAATAGTTTCGAACAGCAGTTTGCTTCCTACATCACTGACATATATGCACTTTGTTATATAAAAATCTTCAATTAATTAGCCTTTATGAATTACTTGATGACATTCATTATACAAGAAATGGGTATGATTGAAACCAGGTATAATTTAATGTCTAGCCAGATATATATAGGTCTGTAACAGAGATTATTTTAGATTTGGGATTAATTTTTTCCCTTTTATTTTACGTAACCCGGTCAATTAGTCTAGAAGGCTAACCCACTAAAGTTAACAGCTCCATTATTTCAGTAGCTCATGGTCAGTAAACAAAAAAACCTCCAGTGCCTGAGCGAGATTGCACCTGGGATGGTTTTCTCCTGGAACAACCTCTCCTAGGTACAGCAGCAGGGGGGAGCGTGGGACAGGGCTTGCTCCCAGCAGGCAGGCAGCATGCAGCCACGCTGCTCCAGACACTGAGTGTGCTGGCTCACGCAGATGCAGGTTATCCAGTCTCATTGCCTTGACACAGTCCAAGGCATATTTATTGTACAGGAATTCTCTGTAGCAAAACCAATAAAATACAGCAAAGACTTGGTTGTAATTTGTGTAATTTTGTGCTAATAAAAAAAATGTAATTTTGGTTGACTGGAATTATATAATTATATATCTTTATATATATATATAAAAATATATAATTATATATTATACAATTGTTCTGTCAAGATTTTTCCAGAAACATTTTTTTTTTTAAAGAAAGAAAAAAAGATTCCTTGCATTAGAAGAAAAGTTTGAGGCTACTTTCAAAAGAGAAGACTGTAATGAACTGCCCTGTCACAAATACCTAGTGGAACTGAAAAGTGAAAACAGAAGATGATTCATTACACTTGTCTGCTTACAGATGATTGTTTGAAAGGTCACCCAGAAGAAAAATGTCCTCAAAACCAAAAAGATAGTCTGGTAAAGAAAATCACAACTTGTAGGACATTAAGAAAATAAATATATCACTGTTCAAATACTGAGATTTCACTGGTAAAACACATACAAACCTGTTATTGGCTTCCTTTATACACATATACACAGATATTTAGGCTCCTTGTTGTAAATAATTTTTTACTTAAGATTTTTTCCAGCTAAATCTACTCAATTGCACTGTGAACACTGATTATGGTATGAATCTGCAATCTACAAAACAGTCTTGAATGATCAGCTATCTTTAAAGCTTCCTCTGCTCTTGTCCCATATACTTGCAACCCGTACTCCATTACACCTGTTCTTTGCTGTAATTGCTCTCCCGCCATGTTTTTGGTGAAAAATAATTCCATTAAAAGATGTAGCATGGTCTCTTGGCTCAAGGACATTTTCTTCAGATAAAACTGGTGTTGTTACACAGGCTAAGAAGTCACAATGTTACATTAATTTAACTGAATCTAACTGGAAAATCTAGATCAAGGTTCTGCTCCTCCATCCTAGAGAAACTGTTTGTGAAATATGAGGAATTTTAAGCTAATGTAAAGTCTATAAATAATAGAAAGAATTCCATCAATTAGTCGCTCCTGCATGAGAATGTGCTTTAGGGTATGCTCTGAATTCGTAAGTGAAAAATAAAACTCCGCCAAGGATTTATATAAACAAATTGTACGGTGTCTCAAAACCAGAAATATTCAGCACATGATTTTTCTTTTAAATACCGTATATATGCTTTTTTTGTCCTAAATATGTCATGTCAACAGTTATATGTTTATTTTATGCACTGCAACACAAAATATCTCCTCAGCTGAAGTAATCATGGTTTCATACCAGCACACAAGAGCCAACTTGCTGTTTAATGATAACAGAAATGTTTTGCTGAATGATTTGTATAATAATACAAGGACACATAATTTAGATAATGAGTTCTTTCAGGATTTCTATACTTGGCTGTGGTGTTACTGGAACCCTCCTGAAGCTGGAGGTTTAGTCAGTAGAGGAATTCTTGTTAATGACAGCAATAAAAAGACATACTCTGAAGGTAACACTGACTTAACAGAAGTCTGAAGAGCTTCTAATTTAAATTATTATATATCACAGAAGCTGAAGAAATGTACTTAAATTTAGTGGAGTAAAGAAAATCAACAAAATTACAGGTAATAAGCATCTTAGTTCTTTTGGGCAAAGTAACTGTAACTGCTAAACCATTGCTGTCAGTAGCTGGTAACCATGCATCTATAATTGAGGTCCTAAATTTTAGCAAGGACAACATTAAAATTAGAATAACAACTAGAACTAGAACTAGAACTAGAACTAGAAGAAGAAGAAGAAGAAGAAGAAGAAGACGAAGAAGAAGCAGAAGAAGAAGAAGAAGAAGAAGAAGACGAAGAAGAAAGGAAAAAAGAAATATTCCTTCTTTAGTGAAGACCATATAAAGCACTAGGAGATGTATAAATGCAATTGCCTGATCAAAATTCTACTTACACGACATATTCAAACTTGTGTAGGCACATGCATGTACATGGATGATCAAGTATTTCAACACATGTATACTTCCATGTAGCGGTAGTGAAATAAATATAAAGAGAAAAATAAAACTAAGAAAAAATATTGACAGCTCTTTGTTGAACTCCATTGAACTTCACAGTTTGCAAGTCCTTTCTACGCCAACTTTAATCTTCCCAGTTTGACAACACTGCCTTATAAATTGTCTCATGATATTATTGCTTCAACGTCTTTCAGTTCTGTAACGGAGCTGAAGATTTGCACCACTCTGTGAACATGCGGTGACTTATTAAAAGGTAACAGTGCTCAAGTAAATTTTTCCAGTTGAACTACTCATTTACAGTGCAATCATGACTAAGCGCACAGCCCTGATCAATACAAAGGTACGCAGTTGCTGTAAAACAGCTCCACTAACCAGGGTAAGTAATCCACCATTTTAAAGACTTGAAGAACCAACCAATTAAACACTGGATAAGGTCAAATATTATTGATCGTAGATTCAAGTGAAATTCCTTTTGATGCTTTTCCTTCTGTTGATTTCACTTGTAATCCAAGTATTATTTCCTTAAAAGAACACTACTTTTTCAGTGGCTGCACTTACATAGCAATACGATATGAGTGGTCTCACAGAACAACATAATGATGCATTGACTTGAAAATCAATACTGCTACAAAACCTTGGAGACAGAAAAATAAAGAGGAAAACATATTTTTCAAAATCCTAATGGTCTAACTTCTACAGCTTTTTAAACAGCAGGGTTCAACAATCCCATGAACTTTTCTAAAAAACAAAAGATAACTTTATTTTGGTAATTGGGGAATACCAACAAAAGCTAATTTCAGGATTCCTCCATGCACAGTGGAAAGGGAGTCTAACACAGCATAAAGAGTAAGGTGCTCTTAATGAATACCTTTCTATATCTTGAACATGCTAATGCTCTGCTACAGTATAGTCTTCTTTGAATATACCCAAAGTCCAAGATATCAACGACAGCTTAAGTATGCTATGTATTGCTCTTTTGTTCTTTGTTCTTTTGCTGCTATAAAATCTTCAGTGAGAAGTAGCAGCTTTCACAGGTCGGAAAGCAGAAATATTTAGTATTACAAAAACCACTCAGGTGCAAAACCGTTTGCAATAAAAGCTGCATTTGCTGTTAATAATTTTTCTATTTTTTTATTCTTGGCCAAATTCACATAAAAGGCAATTTTTTATGAATCATTTTTCTTATACGCTCTTCTGAGACATCTTGTCTACAAAGTAAAGATCTTTCATCTTCCCTTTCAGAAATCTTGCAACGTCACCAACATGTGGCTTCTATTTTACACTTGCTGAAAAAAGAGAATGGAAACTATTCCTTCCCAGTTGGTGAGGAGATCACCTCCAAGAGTTTTTGTTGTAAGACTCTCTCTCTGAGCACAAACTCTCTTTGATGAAGCCTCACAGCGGCCAGGTGTGCCCTGAAGTTCCTGAATGCGAGAGTTGAGCACAGAGAAGGAAACAGGAAATCTTGATTTCTTTGCCTTTCTGCAGTTCTGTGTGGGAGACCTACGTTTGAAGCTCCAAACTGGTAGGGACTAAATGTATACTACAGCAAAATCCTGGGTTCTCCAATTCAAAGTAAGCAAGAGAGCTCTGTCAATCTGACAGCCATCTAGTGTCTTTTTTTACTTCAAGTAGCTGATTGTAATGCAATAGTTATTTAAAGTTCACTATAAGCTGCTATGAACACGGATAATGAGGGAGGTTAACGGCATTATTTATTTTATGCTTTTACAATACAGTGATTTATTATATTTGGTATAGTTCCATCCTTCTGGTTTGTGCATTTTCCTTTTTTAACATGTTGTCTTAGCTTTTCTCTATCTTTCTAATATCAATTTCATTTACACTAAAATAATTAATAAACTCTTGCTTTCCACTGCCTTTTTAGGATGCTATTGAATTATGTCTCATGCATTCTAATCTATCTACAGGTAGAATTACAGGCTGGTGCATTTTTATCTGTCTGTCTCCAGAAAGCTGTGAACAGAGACATGGAAATACCACATATTTGGAGAAATGCCATCTGGCACAAATCAGTCACTGCGTGGCTGAATATTGTGAAGAGAAACAACTGACTAAATAGAAAATCCACTTATGAGAATCCAGCAGAGCATCTGACTTTCACATTTAAGAGCGAAACAAAATATTTGTCTTAGTTAATGGCTTTGATGGTGTTTAATGTTTTCTCCCTAGTTTTACCTGTCTTGGTAATGAAACCTGCTACTATTTGATGAGGTTTTACTCCTTTGGTTTGTTGGTTGTTTTGGTTTTTTGCAACCCATAGCATAAGAAGAATAAGAGAAGTTACATCCTGTTTTTAATAAATGAGGCACTGACACTTTTTATAGGACTACATAAGCTACCACAGACAATCCCTTTATTAAATACTTTTAAAGCTTACTTTAAGCTCAATATAAACTAGAAACTATCACAGCTTCTCAAATACACTAGGGTCTTTTAATGTCACAGAATCACAGAATGGTAGTGTTACCAATTTGCCATTTTATTATTATTAAGGAGAATTAGTTGTGTTTGATTTTAACATAAATATATAGAGGTAGGAGATATTTTAGTAGGAATTATATGTTTATATCTATTGCACATTCAACTAGTAACGAAATGCTGCTATGGAATCTTTTGCACAGCCTGTACCAAGGCCGAAGGGATTGTTCAAAACCAATCATCTAGAACTTAGTTACTAAGCACCCATAGGTACCAGTTGATTCACAAAATAATTAATAGTATTAGAAGAATACATGTAGCTGTCAAGGTCTAGAATAATGAAAACTAAGGGAAGTCAACCGTAATAGTTGGCAAGTACCTGCCAGAGAACCGTGTCCTTAAGCAAAAGGTAATTCCGGCAGGGGGAGATCGCGACCACCGACTCATAGACCACCTACTCCTATTACACCCCAGACCCATTTCTAGAAACTTCTAGCCTCTATTGCGCATAATCGGAAAGGGGAGGAGGGTATGTAAATGATTTCTAGGAAATGATATGTTTATGTATGAGTACGTAATAAATATGCATGGATAAGTTCTATATATGATGTATGATTCTGGAGCTTGGTGTGCGTTGTTGGTGAGAGTACTCCCCTGCGCACCCGGCCGTCAATAAAGAAGTGTCTGCTTATCTACATCACATTGGTGTCAATAAGTTCTTTTTCCGAGTTTTTCGGTAACAGTAGGGATTGGAAGGGACCTCTGGAGATCATCTGGTCCACCTCTGCTGCTAAAGCAGGTTAGCCTACAGCAGGTTGCACAGGAATGTGCATGTCCAGGCAGGTTTTGAATACCCCCAGAGAAGGAGACCCCACAGCCTCTCTGGGCAGCCTGTTCCAGTGCTCTGTTACCCGTTCCTATGGCACACACATCCTACCTGCCTATGCATTTGTGCTAGATTTTTCTATAGGTCAAACAGAAACAAGTGAGAAACCAATTACCTGAGCTAGCACGAATAAAGCATAAATTTTATAACAGATGTGCTAGGTCTAATTGGAATTTTTCCATTAAAACGTAGGGTTTTTTCCAATGGAAAATAGAACTTTTCATTATGTAACTGTCTGCCATTTCTAAAAGCGAAGGAAGAAAGGTTACTGCAGATGAAAATGCAGTTAGCAAGGTCAAACTACAGAAAGAAGCATAAGGAATCTGCATTGCAGATCTTTTGAGGTACTAGGACATATTTCTGAATTAAAATACTTGATCCTTGTCTAGAAAATATTTGGTTTGGATTTTTTTGCCCCCAAAAGATTAGCTTTATTCTTCCAAACACTTCTTTTTACATGATTCTGGGGTATAATTTGAACTGAGTGTAAAACTTGAGTGACTTGTTATTCACCACTTTTCTCCTGCTTGTCATAACAGGAAAGAATATAAAGGAGGAAAATGAAACCAGGATCAACAAAATGTGCATGCCACCAGAACTGTAGCCTTATGTTAGAGGTTTTACAGCAAGTGACACTGAACAGAATCATACATGAAAAATTCTGCTGAAGTACTACTCTCTCTGTTACTCTGCCACCATGCTTGTTTCAAGCCCAAGACTATGGCGGTGGGATAGTCCATTTTGGCAACCTTAAAGATGACAATGAAGGATAATTCGCAAGAAACAGGATATCAAGTAGAATGTCAAATGAGTAGGTACTCCAGCTAAATCTGATATGGTGAGACACATGCAATAAACTCCATAGGCATAAAATTAGATTGTATTTACTGTGCATCATGTCACCTGTGCTTGACCTACAAATTCCATTCTACTGGGACCACTCTGAATGTTCCAAATCTCTAAGCACCTGTCAAACATCTGCTATTATTTTTTCCTTTAAAGGAAAGCCAAGCGCAAAAATTATGTTCTTTTTCTTCACCACGTTATGTTCATTCCTGTATGGGCATTCAAGAGTATGGTGTACTACTTGCAGTTAGAAGCCAGCTCTGAAAAGACTTGCACATGAAATTAAACACATTTTTTGAACTCAGTGAAGCATCTTACTATGTGTAAAATGAAATTTAGCACACGTGCAAATCCTTTGTTATTATTTACAATGTTAATGAATGTATAACTGAATGTACTCCAGTTTCTGGGACTACTTCCTTTAGGGTCTTCTGAATCCATGGTATTAGTTTCCCAAATATAATGGACTTCTTTCACTTTTTAAGAGGACACCTCCTACTCTCATCAAAACATTTCCGGATTGCCATGCAAATTCCAGTGAGTTCATATGGTTTTTTTTTTAAAGTGAAACAAAAAAGCAGCAATCTTCTTTGCAAGTTCCCCCAAAGAAAAATCCCCTTATCATGTGTTCTAAGTACATTGCCTTTGCCTCTCCTCTAAATGATTAGAGGTTTGAAGAAACGGACTCATTTTGTAGGATGTGATGGACAAAAGAAAGAGAAAAATATGACCTTGATAGTCATTATTGCTTGAAGTACCACAGTGATTTAACAAAGTTGTTTAAAAAAATACCTTCTAACCTGTAAAGATTTAATTAATTTCCACAACAGATAAAGCATCTTGAGAAAAAAAGAAGTTCTAATAATTGCAATTTCAATGCATTTTTTACATAATTATCATTGGTATTACAGCACCTACTGTGGATTGTTATTGTTTATGGGGATTAGGAAGATCACAATTTACAATATGTAATTATTCCAGCTAGAGACATAGTTTAATATCAGTTAATTCTTCAGAAAGACTGTCCATATCTTTCTGCCAATGACAACAAGTTACCTTGTCTATCAGATACCTAATTCTATGCCAAAGCAATTCCAAACACTTTTTCCCTCCCTTTTAATTATTTCCTTTTGTGTAATGCATGTAAAAGAAATTTTCTTCCTTTGCTACACTGTGTAGTCCAATACCAATTCTGAAGTTCTCGGTGATCCAAAACTGGCTTTATCAGGGAATCAGATGTATCAGTGGTAAAATTAATTCTGGGCAAAACCCTGGCTAGAATTATACGACAGTAAGCACAGGAAAGCAAATGGAAAATGCACACACTGCACACTATCAATCCTTTAACAAAACTGTAATCTGCAGCCATTTATAGCAGCAGAGAATTTGGTTCACTGATTCAATCCAAGAGAAAAAAAAAAACACAACGTGTCTCTGCAGAAATGTTTCTCCTTGGCTTAGCTCATCAGGCACATTGTTTTATCCACTGCTGTAAACAAAGAAAAACTGCCTGTGCTGTATGTACGATCCTGAAACTCCATTTGATTTCAGCAATTTCATGGTTCATGTACTAGCTGAAAGAAAATTTCTCCCAAGAAGACTATGCACATGAAGCACTGCCAATCTCAAACATTTAAAATCCTGAGTCCAGAATCAAAATTCAAGCTTACAAAAAAAAAGTCATATTTGATTCATTAGATATGCCTTTCACGTTCTTTCAGTTCTTAAGATAACTTTTCATTTCCAGGTTTATTCCTCAGATCACAAGTACTAGGAATTTATTTATTTTTGTAATAAAAGATTACATGCTCATGCATATTCCGATCATTCTGAACTTTTAAGAAAAAAAATGTTTCCAATCACATGAACAAGTAACCCTAAAGAACTGGCACTGCTCTTCTCCTGCAGAAAATGCCCAGAAATAATGTGATCACAGGAAGGTTTTCGACAGATGAAAGACTTAAAGAAATATAAATATCTGCAACATTCTACTGATTTACATACTGTGGAATGAATTCAGATCATCTAACTTTTCTTAGCAAAGTATGCCCACAGAACAAAACAAAGAGAAATGCTGAGCAGAATGACAACGCAAGTGGCCTGCAGTTCCTTCACACAATGCTATGGAACTTTATATTCTCTTGTCCATACTATTGCTGATTTATGTCCTCTGTGCTGTTGGACATATGCAACTTGCATAATGTTTTGCTGGGCTCTCTACTACTATTAGGAAAACATAGCAGATTTTCTAGAAAATGCCTTTATCACATAATTATCCAAGCCATGGGTTTTTTTTGTTCAGCTGCTGTATGATGTATAAGTGTGACATATGATGTATAAGCACCTCCAATATCAGAATAACACCTCAGCTGAGCTGGAGGATGTGCAGGCTCTTTAAATTGTACCTGTTGTACTATTATGTGAGAGGGGGCGGGGAAGATTAACTGCTCTTCATCATTTAGAGAAAGAAAAGAAATAAAATGAAAACAAATAGGAAATCATGCTGCTTAATGCTTATATATAGTTTTGCCAAGAATACTTTAATATATAATGAAGTAAGATTAGGTTGATCTTAAACTATTATTGTAGGAGCTTACCTAATTTAAAATGTCTACAGTTGCATTCACGTTTGTGTACTTTTAGTGAATTCATGAGCTTTTCTTCTTTTTCCTAGTTAATACGTCTTAGTACAACACACTTGGCAAAGCTTTTTTTTTTAATAGATAAACTTTGGTAAAATACTTACATTAAAATGCCTGGGAGTGTTTAATAAACATCATAACAAAAGAACAAACGGTAGTGTCGGACAGAAATTCATTTGGTTTTATACCTACTGAAAAATTGTTAATCAGCAATATACTTGGCATTGTCATGATTAAAAGTGTAATTAAACCAAAAATTCAATCTTACGTATACATCATAATTAAATAGCTTGCAAAAATTATGGGTTTAATTTGAACATTAAGAAATGACAATGTAAGATCTCAATTCTAAACACTTCTTCAGAATTTCAAGTTGGGGGAAATACCAAAGAACTTTTGTTTCAAGGGATTGCTGATTAAAGAAAATAATGTTATTCATATAAATTTAAAATGTGAAAATAGCCACATACCTTTTCACTTGAAGTCTTAATCCCTCACTTTTTAAATATTTATTATAGTTTGCACCTAAAGGGTGCACATACTAACATAACCTGTAGACCCAAAACCACAAAATTGTTTATAAGCAAACACACGGGGACAAATAGTATTGAATTGCAAATCTGCAATAAGTGGTCTTAGCTCATAAGACTTATTTTCTACATCACTGGTAAAAATGAAGAGATAAATAAATCCAGTACATCATCTACTACANCACAAAATTGTTTATAAGCAAACACACGGGGACAAATAGTATTGAATTGCAAATCTGCAATAAGTGGTCTTAGCTCATAAGACTTATTTTCTACATCACTGGTAAAAATGAAGAGATAAATAAATCCAGTACATCGTCTACTACATATGTATATCAAGGACAACAATAAATTCATTGTCTTAAAAAGATATCGTTGAAGCCTGTACTTTTTCAGAAGGAGTAGTGAATGAAGAGATGATTGGAAAAGCTTTAACCATTAGAATGAAAACTGGGTGTAAAATCTGACTCAGTTCAGAATACTTTATTAGTAAACTGAATTATCATAGTAAAACCAGAAGCACTGTGGAATCAAACCTCCCAGGAGAAGACAGCTAAGATAATACTGAAGGTAATAACATCAAATGCTTTAATACATATATGTTTTGTAAGAAGATGACACAGTGTCAAGTGCGTTATTTATGAAGTGCTACTCATAGGCAAGAATTCAAGCATAGAATCCATGGGCTGATGACCTCTTATGGGCAGGAGCACTGCATCCTGACAGCCTTTCAGTGGATATTCTTGCACACTAAACAAGGAATAGTTACAAATTTAAAGTTCATTTAAACAGACAAATCTCCCTAACCCATTCCATAAAATAATCTCCTTCTTGACAAAGCCATAAAATCACAGGACTTTCAGAAATTTCCAGAGCTACTCTAGTCTACTCCTTTCTGCAAGTAGAATCAGTCATATTTATGGCATTCCTGACAGATGTCTGTCTCGCCTGCTCTTACAGCCCACCAAAGACACAGACTTTGTAATCTACTCAGAGAAATTCTTTCAGTGTGCTTCCCTATCTGTACTGCAGCAAGATTTTTCCTATTGTTTAATATAAATCTTCCTTGCTGCGTTATTGCTTTGTCTTATTTACAGTCTACATGGAGAATAGACTATGCAACAGTTTGTTACGTATTTTAAAATGCTCATAACCCCCTATCATCTCCCCCCTTCATGATAAGTCTAATTTCTACAATCTTTACAAGCAGATCATGTTTTGAAATCTCTTCTTGATCTCTTATGTACTTTCCAAATGATCCACATCCTTCAAGTTAGGGTTCTGCTCAGAATCAACTGAAAGAGCTTATTTCTTTCCATGGACTATTAAAGGAGCCTAGGGTTATTAGCCTCTCAAGGATAAAGTTAATCTTTGTGAAGCACTGAAGTAAATAAATTGTATTTTGTAGTTTCTTGCTAGATGTCTGCAATGTAAGGACCATTGCTCCTAAAATAGCTCCCTGACTGTTATTGTATGGTAAATGATGTGAATGACTTGTTGCTATATTCACAATACAGATGGTCTCAAAATCCACAACTGTGTGGCTTTATTATGTGACTAGGTTCTGAAGTGTGATACTCAGCTATTTTATTAAACTTACCATGTGGAATACTTCAATTCAACAGATGGGGATCTTTAAGTCATGTCATGAATCAGAAGGCACTCACTGGGTACAAACTATTTGAGGAAAAACTTCACTGAGAATTAATCAGGCCCTGTATCTCAAAACATCTCACGCTATTCTTTTGCTCATCATTATTTCATTGAGAATGCTTTTTTTTTTTTAATTATTTTAATTTTTGTGTGTAACTCCATCATGTGTTGTAAACCAGAATCCAGTTTGGCTCTTCAGGATATTATTTTTACATATAAAATTTGGCTCTTTGGCTCTTAGGCAACATGTTGGCTCATAGAATACATAATGCT
>VZSC01013712.1:309988-333821 GCA_013398225.1 Steatornis caripensis | reverse complement strand
TGGCTCATAGAATACGTAATGCTGCTGAATGCCTCAGAAAAATTAAAAAGAAAACTGAAATCCAGATGTAGAAGAAAATATGTTACTGCTCACACCTTATTATTTCATTAAGGTTGCTGCCTGTCGGTCAGCCAGTTTTGGAGGACCATGGCTCTATTATATCTACTCTAAAGATTTTATGAATAGCAGCTACCAAACACTGTACACATAGAATGGATATCACCTCTGTCCTTCTCCAGGACAGTTTGAAAGGCACTACTATAATAAATCAAAATACTTGGTCAATCCATAAAAATACATGACAGTTACAATTTTTTCACTTGTATAGCAAAGTCATCATTCGTAATAGTGAAAACACACAGTATGTCCCTAAAAAAAAGGAAATAGTCACACCCTTAGGAGTCTTTTTTTGAACAACAATAAAAATATTGCTGGCTATAAAATTCGTGAGTAGGTTCTATTCTTTCAGCACAGAACCAATAAAGATGAATTGTGTTCAAAAGGAAACATCCAGAAGACCCAACACAGAAGCATACGAACCCAGAAACCCAACATGTACAATAATGAGAAGTTACTAGCGTGCTACCTTTCGCCGGCTGTCTATTGCAATAGGCTACCTGTGGTGACTATCTATCTCATGTTGGATAAAGGTTAATAAAGGTTAGGCACTCAATGAATTCAATATGAATCTTTCAGCTGACATCAGCAGCTAGTGAATTTGGCCTGAGAAGAAAAAGGATTGTATGAGGGCATCTTTCAGAGAGTTTTTCTTTTAATATCTTAATAGAAACTGCATTGAGAACAACAGAGGCAAAGATCCTCTTCTGTATATTTCCTGGGTGAATAAAGCTGTAAAGTAATATTGATAAAATAAGAAAGTAGAAAACAGTGAGGCATGTTATTTACTTGTAGCTGGCATTAATGGCAAGTTATAAATTCAGTAACATACACTTCTGTTTCGGTGCTTCAACCAAGGTCATCCTATGCAAAATGGAACTTGCACTCCAGATGCTGAAACCTGGAGAGTGTTTATTAATCTCAAGATGTGGTGTTCATAAGGGGTTATCGCCTTCATGACTGCCATACAGTAGACCTCACAGATCTTTTTATGTTGAGCAAACATTGATCACAAAAACTGGTGCATTGTCATCGTACATGACAGAGCATGCTTTTGACATTATTTTTTAAAAGTAGCCGTTTCCACACAGAATGCTCACAAATCTGTACCACAAAGGAATTAGGACAAATCCAATCTTCAATAAATTTAAAATGCATATTTCAAACTAACAATCTTGAGTGACTTTGAAGATACACTGAAAATAGCCTTAACTCACGTACTTGAATAGTACTCAAACTTACATAGGAAGAGTTCAAGGTAAGAGTGATTAATATGAATTGCAGAATCTGTTATCATCCTCTCTAATTACTACCATACAAACTTATATGCTTTATTTCTATTCTGAGGCAGCTTGATCCTGACACCTCAAAGAATCACCCCAGCTCTATCAAAGTTTTTTTTCCCCTTGAAACTGAAGAATCTTTACTTGTAACACACCCAAAAGGCAAGCCAATTCTTTGATATAATCTCTGATCAGAGAGTCTTTGGCAGCAAGCTGAAGACAATTCATTCAAATGGGGTACCACTCTGATTTCTCAAATTCTGAAGATCTTCTGTGTTCCTATATTGGCTAACTGATGAGATAATCTACATAATAACACGCTCCCACTGTGTGTTTCCACAGAATCAATACCACTCACAATCTACACAAAAGCACCACCAGCATGTATTAAGCAGATAGAACCTGCACTCTCACAATGAGTTTCTCAACTGATGTGAAGAGTTGTGTGCTAATCTCATAATTTCACTCCTAGAGTCCCTCATTTGTTCAAAGTTTTGCATCTTAACAGTAAATGTGTGTAATTCAAATCAGTCTTTCTCCTACATAAATTGAAATATACTGCACAGGAATACAATGGTTTGAATTGAATAGATGAATGAGAATTGTGCAGATGATTTTTCCGTAAGGGAATGTGTGCTTTTCATTTTAGTTATTAAAAATACCACTTCACAATCCTGATTAGAGAAGATAACCACTTAGAACTTGAAAATAGTATTTATACACACTTTGTGGCTGTGTTACTAAATGTGCCTCAGTGCTCAGATAGGATTCGAAACATTGGAATTGATAATTATGGTTTTGCTCCCTCCCCTAGAAAACTTATACTTCTTGAAAAAAGTTTTAAAGTTGGAGCAGATGTTTTAATGCCTTTTACGCTGCATTTTCACTGAAGTAAACTGCAAGTTTCAATCCTTTCATAGCTAGGCTTATTTTGTTGTAACGGATGGGGTATTTCCCTTTCAGTTTCCAGAGAGTCCAGCCTGTTACCACTGGCTATGCCCATAATAGCAAGTAGTTTGGAGTAACAGGAATGGTTTAGTAAATCACATCAGTTAGTAGTAAGGCCCTTACAAAAGCTGCTGGGTAGGGGAGGACAGTTATTTTGAATCATATTCTATCTGCCTCCCTGGACTGAACATCCCTACCACGTATTGTGGCGTTTTTGTCACTTGAACCCCCTCAAACGTCCAGTGTTTGATTCAGTTGCCTTATCCCATCAGGGCTAAGAAAGCATTTGGTGCATATCTTTCAGAGCTTAGTGCTCTCTGAAAGAAGTCTACCTTAAAACAGAATTGGTGCACAAAAACTGCTCTGCAGATCAAAACAAGGCAGAAAAAAAACTAGGGAAAAAGAGGATTTGCTGTAAAACAGTACAACTGATCCAAACCAAAATACTAATGGGGATATATCCACTGAAGAATCACTGTTATTTTTTTTTTTCATCCATGCAGAACAAAATTAATTAATAATGACCTTGACAGAGCAGTAACTGTAAGCCACTTATAAGCTGAAAGTCCTATGTGGTAGCATTAAAAATTTCACACTACTTCTGAGCAACTATTCAGTCCGATGTGAGTAGTCAGGACACCTTATCAAGAGAAATAATAAAATTCTATGTAAGAGCAATATGCTGTATTTCTTCCCCCCTCCTTATTTTCTAATACTGTCAATATGACACATTAAAAATATAGATCTCTGTCAGCTATGACCATTGATACTGTTGTCAGTATTGTACAAAATCATCCCAAGAAGACTTCAAGAACAAACCTTATTTTGAGGTGAGCATCCAGTGGAAAACGCGAAGTAATACACAGTTCTGTGAGACTAAATTGTAAACACAAAATATACTTTGGATAGGTTATTCTCATTCCTCTTTTGCTCCAGGCATTTAAATGTATACCAATGTAGCAACGCAGTGCTAGATTTTGTTGAGCGAGAAAGTAGATTACTACAGGCTTAATGACATGCCCTGAATCAGAGCAGCGTGGTGGATGCACTCAACCCCCCTTAACCAAACCAGGAGCAGTTTGGTACAGACTCTAGAGGAGGTAAAAGTCTGAGCAATAGCCAGGCCAAGAACTGCTCTAAGAAACCCACAAAGGAGAAGAGTGACACAGCAAACACCGATAAGTCGTGGGTACAAGGACTCTCATGCACACCTCTCACTTTGTATGCAATTTGACTACGAGCCAACCACTTTATCCCATAAATACAACAGCCTAAGCGAGCCTCCTTCGAGTTCTCCCTGCTAGGCAGCGTGGTTGCATGGCGATGATCTCCCCTTGAGCTGGGACGCCTCTCAAGGTTGCTCCTCAAAGCAATGAGATCTTCCACCATGGACAGATCACTGGATGAGCCCAATTTGAATTCTCCCTGGGCAGCAACTGGACTGCACGCCAGGCAACTCTCCCCTTTAGCAGGGATGCCTCTCAATGTTAAGAGATATTAGTTGTTTAGGTTAAATAATTTTTAATAGAATTAATCACTTAGAGTTATAATGTTGTGTGATTTAGTATGCTGTTGGTTTAGCTTTATTTACCTAACAGCTAGATTTGTTGAAGTCTTGGTCCACAAGTTGTAAATTTCCACCTAGATTTACTGAACGCATATCTGCTTAGGCAAAACAGGGCCTCCAAAGACAGCATAAATCAGAAGATATAGAGGCTTCAAGGCTACAGTCATCAACAGCATCCACAGCTAGAAAAGATCACAGCCTGTCTGAAGACTGGAAGAAATCCAACAAGGAAAAAGAAGACCCCAAACCCAAATGTTACTACTGGACTGAACCATTGCATGAGGGGCAGGTGAATAGTTTGTAAGCATATAATTGCCCAGGGATTTCTTTGTTCGGGTTGGCCTCTCTCCGGAGACATGAGCTGACCATGCTGTTTTACCACTCTATTAATTTATTTATTTTTATAAAATCTGATGCCTGAGAGTCTGCTTCAGGAAGCCTCAGGTTTGAACTTCAGAGCAAACTAACACCAGATGCCCAGAGGGAAGGTAAGTAAATTGGGAATAAGCATGATAAAACTTTGAAATCTTAGCTAAGTGATCTAGAGAATCGAGTTATGCACATATAATCCTTTAGCTATAAACACATGTAACCCCTTAGACATAAACCATTGACCAAGTTTGGGACTAGGAGTGGATCCAGCCGCACCTAGACTCCTCTCTGAGAAGGAGTTTAGAAAGCAAGGGGTCAGTTCTGAACCTCGTGACTCACAGGACAGTCTCCCTCGCCTTTCTGCGCCTCCAATCCCTGTGTAAATCACTCTAACTAGATTCCAATCCAATTCTCCCGCTGTATGTTTCCTCCATGTAGCATATAATACAGTGAACCTTGCCATCGAACTCTGTTAAACGGCATTTTTATCTAAACACTCACCTGCGACAAAACGGCATAATTGGCATAGTTGGCAGGATCCTAAATCAAGACTCGTGACAAGCAGGTGCCTGGCGCATAATCTCATACTTTACACACAGTGGGCCCAAATCTTCTTTCCTGCCTCAAATATATGATGTGTTCATACCTGCACAAAGCACTGCAAGTCATTAAATAGAATGAGGGACCCCTCTCCTGACTAAGGCCATCGCAAGCCTAATGTTGACATGCCTAATGTTTGACTGCTCTTGCCCTATTCAAAATTACTCTGCTCTTAGCCTTTTTAAAATCACGCCATTAAGAAAAAAACACTTTTGGTAATGAATATTAATGTTGTTTCTAAAAAAATTGCCCATATGGTCAGTTTCCGAAATTTCCCAGTCTAACTCTTCCTTAGACATGTGTTTTGTTCTCCTAATCTCAGTGGGGGCGGGGTGTGGTTTGAGAGGGTGGGTTTTTTGCTTTTCTGGTTTTTTTGGTTCATTTGTTTTCTTTTTAAAATCAGATTAGTACATCTATAGCACAATATGAGATTGTAAGGACATTTGAAGTCATAAAGAATGAGTATGGTTTAGGCAGAGCACAATCACACTACTTAAGTGACAACAATTCAATAGGACAAAATAGATTTGTAAAATTTTCAACTAGATTCAGAAAAAAAAAAAGGACATCACCCAGAAATTGTAAATACCCTTGGTACTACTTACAAATTTAAAATTTTCAACATTATAACCCTTGTCACCTTTAAGACAGACAGTAAAGCAGACACATTACCAAACTTTGCCATTTTAAATGTATTTCCCCTGTATAAAAGCAGAATTCAATGGGAAAAAAGATAATTAATTTCAGAAAAATATTTTCTTGCCATTGCTATAAATTAAGGATTTTTTAAAAAAATTTGTATTTTATTTTACTATGAGTTGAGGAGATATTATTATCATCAACCTAACCTAGTAAGTAATCTTCATCACTACCAATTAACCAAGTAATTTTTTTGCAGCAATGCTAAAGAATTAGTTGATACGAACATCACCTGGAATCTTAGCACCTCCCTCCTTGTAAGAATTCTAACACAGATGGTAAAAGGAATATGTTTAAGGCTTTTATGGAAGTAATGATGAGTTCAGTCATACAACAGACTGAAATAGGATCTTATCATCAGCAGGATTTTTTTTTTCCTAATGTTCGTAACTGAAAGAATATATTTGGGTTATATGGGAAAGCAATTAAGAATAGCTACTTTCTCTCCAGTGCATTAAATTGCTAAATTTTTTGACAGCCTGAGCTGGATTACTAGTGTACATTGAGACATGAGCCGTATGGGAAGGAAAGCACAATTGTCAAAAACCATATTAAAATGAAAGGGAAAAAAAAAACCTGTCAGGGACAAAAAATTGCATGAAGGAAAACCAAATGGCAATATTTTGTTAGAGCCTTCAAACATGCAATTTGCAAATTGATTTCCCTGCTCTCTTCGCATAGTAGACGTAAAGATTATGCTGAAATCTAGGAAAATTTGATCGTACATGTGCCAAAGTGAATTGAGAACTTCAGTCAAATGCCTACCCTTGTTCTAACAAATCCATAAGGAGAAAATAGCTCTGCAAGGCATTTCTTTGTAAACACATCCAACTAATTTTGCAGCTATGCATTTTAAGAGTGTAGGCATGTAGGATGAGTCCCTCTTACCAATTCAGTTTGATCCTGTAACATGATCGAATTTGTGCAGCTATAGCCTTCTGTGATAAGCAGGAATGTCACACATCTAGTATTTTTCTCGTCTCTGTGCTATCAGTGCTATTTGGTTGGGTTTTTTTTTAATTACTCACTGTCCCTATTATCAGCTCATTCGGCAAACCTGTGGCTGTTCCCACAGCAGAAGGTAGATTTACTGTAAACCCTTCCCACTCGCATATCTCAACAAGAAACATTTCTCAAATGCCACCCGTAGTCTGCTTGATTGATAGATGTACCACCTCTGGAGCAAAAATCGCCACTCCTATGCCTCAGTCATCTCGATTTATTTGGAGCAGTTGGCTTTCTCCCTTCAGATACTTGTCAACATTTCCGGAAGACGTTTTAACTGGCACCCTGTCAGCTGACATATCTAAAGCAGGAAGGCTGACTAGCTGTGAAAGACGTGACTCCTAACCCCAGCGAGACTCAAAGCACTGGAAACTGAAGCAAACCCTTAAGAGCATATGTTACCCTACTTACAATGAAGTTTTTGTGACATCCTTTTAATTGCAGCCATATGACACTTGCTTGTAAGCCAGAGGCACTGAATACGAGTGAAAAGTCTCATGTGAAGTACTAAGCTTTGAGTTTTCCAAGGTACTTTCTAAATAGATAAGTAGCTTCACTTACAGCACAAAAATAAACAAGACCCCAAAAGCTTTTTTCCAACATTATTTTGACTGTGCAGTTCTACAGAATGGGCAGATATACAAGTCATTCCTGGTAGAAACTTATGAAATACTGGTCAGCTTTCCAAAATGCTTTAACTCTAATACTAACCTTAGCTGTGCACATGTATCTATATCAGTGAAGTTAGTCCATATTTCATCTAGAATAAATGAGAATTTATTCATGTCTAAACTCTTAAACCTTCTTCCCTGTTTTCCTTTTATTTAAAACATCCAACACAGGTTTGAACTCAAGCATACTACCAAAGAATGATGGGTTTTTTCACCATCTTGATTCCTCTTTCCACCTATTTCTATATCCAAATACGCTTTAAGGGCTGTAGATAACAGTTACCTGACTGATTTATTTTGTAATAAGGTATGAAGCTCCAGAGTGGTTTCCATTAGATATGTCTTTCTTGCACTGTGTGGGGTAGGAATGACAGACAGATTTATGTGGCAGTGTTATGAGATATCAGAAAGTGAGATGACATGCTGAGATACGCAATTTCAGCAAAGTGTGATTAATTTCAAGAAAATATTGCAAACTCTCACAGTCTTAATTTTAAAAGAGCATAAATAAAGTATCAAATCGGAAACGTTAGAGGAAACAGTGGCTAAGATACACAGAATGAATTAAATTTTAAAGCAGTGTATGTTAGATTAATCCCGCTAGGGGTACTTGAGTTTGGCTCTGGATATAATTTGGTCCCTGAGTACGGAAAGCACTTAAGAATGTGTTTAAATCTATCTCCATTTAAAGAAGCACTTTAGTACATACTCATCTTCAAGCATGTCCTTTAAGAGCCATTGACTTCTGTGAAACTTAAACACAAGCTCAAAAATGTAATAATGTAATTAAACCTCTATATCGAATAGAGAAGCTTCCTTGAAACGGGACCTTTGCCATATACCTGCAAGTGGTTAAATTGAGAGAACTCTAGAAATGAGAGCATGGTATTGAATGGTATTGGTAGCTCGATACCTAAAAAGCAGCATAGAAAAGAAAACAGCAGCTACTTAAGCAGAATTTATGGCATATTCAGGTGTAAAAGTTTTACCTTAAATAACCATGTTTCTCAAATACTCATGGTTAGGAAGAGGTTTCTCCTGTGCTTGTGTGCAAGTCCCACAGATTCCTAAATAAGTGTTTTCCTGTTCCCAGATTCCTGTCTGATTTTGTTCATCAATTGGTCTAGGCAGAAACAAAATGATTCTCTCACTTCTGTTGCCATGTTGAAGATCCAGACTGCACTGTGGTTTCCTAATGGTTCTCAGGAAAGAACAAACCTGGCAAAACTATTGTCTACCTCCTTGAAAAAACCTGCTGAAGTTTTGCAGCCTCCCATCTCTCAGGGACCAAAAAAAAGTTGCCAGCTTGAAACAACAAAAAAGTGGTGAAGATTATGAAAAGAATGATCAGTGGCTCTAAGAACAGCAAAGGTAGGAAAGAAACTTTAGCGACATGTGACTAGCTGGGTATGACCAGTATTTTTGGTTTGGGGCTGATATTGAGAACAGCAGAAGACCTTGAGACTATCCTGGCTAACACTGGAGTTGTGTATGAGATCTGTGGAAGGCAAATGGGTTTATCCTCTGCACAGCAGAAGGAAATGAACTGCCAAGACACAAATTATTTGTCCAAGGTGGGACTGGAAATCTCTGTGAAGGGAACTGAACACACACCAACAGACCCCAGTTAGCTGCAAAGACTGAATGATTTTTCTTAGGAAAAAAATATTGATTTGTAAAAATAAGACAAAGATAAAAATAAAATTTTAAAATTAGAGGAAAAACAGACATTAAAGTTTTACTAAATGTCTAAAATAAATTAAATCAGTAAGTCTATGTACACATGCAAATATTGGAAACCAAAACCAAAGACAAGAGAATGATAAGATATGATAAAAGATGATAAGAATGATAAGAGAATACTTAATAAAAACACACAAAAAACCATAGACATTAATTGTAATAATAAAAACAGAAATAAAAAAGAAACTTGATTAAAAATCAGACTTTCACATAGAAATGGCTTTGCTGAGTGAACTGAACAATTCAGAAGATAAATTGTGTGCACACTTTCTAGAAAGCACTTTTGAAATATATGGAAAAGATGATCAGGCTGAATGTCAGAAAACATATTTACAACCCCAAATTAAAAATAAAAATAAATGCAGAAAACTGGTGTTTGGAAAGAATATCGTATGTTGCATTAAACTGTCAAATGAACATTCTGGTCACGAGCTGCTCTCTGTGGATTAATGCAAGAGGGTACAACTAACAGCAGAAGAGTACAGTAATTCAGAATTTTAGATATCAATGGGATTCACCTCACCTAACCTTATGTCTGTAACAGTAATATCAGATAGCGGATAGCCACTACAGAGCAACCGTTACCTTCAAATGGCAATTCATTCCTTTCCAAAATGATTTTCAAAGACAGGCAGCATCAATTTCCCCTGAAGATGCCTATTTCTTTCTTTTGATGATAGAAGGATCCTAACTAGGTTAAATTTAGGTGACAAACATTTACACGGCCAGAGTTAGATGGGATTAATCTCACACTGTTTTAGACTAAGGACCTTAGAAAACCTAACTGTTTTGGAGATTCTTCTATGGCAGACAGTCATTTAGTTGATTAATTTAGGCCAGATCATAGCTAAATTAGAACTAGGGCTCAACAACGAACATGGCATATTTTTGTAGGAAGGCAGATTAAAACATCTCAGCAAAACCTGGTCTGTCTAGAAATGCTTTTCAGTATCAAAATAGCTTAGAAATCTAATTTACTTGCAGAAACGGATATTGTTACTGCAAAAATGTATATTGTTCCTCTGTCCAGAATCTGGTGACTAGACCCATAACACCAACACTTCAGGCAAGTGATGCATCTAAGAGCATGTGCGGTCAAAGGTGAGCACATCATTAGGTGGTTCTGCATACCTTAAATCTGAATCACTCTTTGGGGGTACTATCTACTGTTACAAGCAGCAAACTAGCAGTTAATAAACTTCCAGTGAGGCTCCTTACAAAGTATTAAGTAACAGAATAAATCTAAGTCTAATTACATAGACAATCCTATCTGTAGACAACCTCTAATCCACTAAGAAGCTTTGCTGAAAATAGGCTAACCACAAACTTAATTTTTCTTCTCCAAAAATATTAGTTCTTCAGCACCTCATTCCCTGATTAGATAAGAGAGCATTTTCTTGGTCTTGTCTTGCAAGAATTGCTACTTCAAAACTTACTTTCTATGAACATTTTTGTAAGGAAGGAGCAATTTTTCATTATAATCTCATAAAAGGCTCATAATGCCCTTAGAAATGGATTGGTTTAAAATTCAGATATATTTTTTTCTTGTTATGTTACTCAAATTCTAAATCTTATACTTACAAAAGTTTTCTCACCTCAGGCCTTTTCTACAAATAAAGTCAAATCTGAAACAATCTATGGTGAAAATCAGAAACAGAACAACTTTACTGAATTATGGCAGAACACTGAACTAGGTCAAGTGGTTCACACTCATTTGCTATGATTCTGTGGATGAATTACGTGCAAAGGCTTCAGATTAAATATTTTCCTATTTTAAGGGAAGGATTTTGTTAAAGCAGAAACAGACTAAGAAAACCAGCTAATCCAGAAGAGTTCATCTGGAGTATTTAATCAAAACCAGCTCTTTCTAACTTCCAATATAGAAAAATCCTTATTATGAAATATGTGAGAGATGAACATTGATATTTAAAGAAAGGCTTGCGATATTTCCAATTCACTCAAAGACATCATTTGGAACTAGTATAATTTATTGTCAGCATTCACAAATTACCTCCATTGTGTTTTACTACTATTCACATCATCTTTTCCTCATAATTAAAGGATCATCAACACCCATTTGTCGTCTTCCACAGAAAGCAAAATTTTCATAATGAAAAGAAAGGTTTTACAGGCTTTTTAAAATTCTTCCTACACACAATAGAGACATGGCCTAAAGCATCACATAGATGAAAGTAGTCTTAATTAGTTTGGTTTTGAATTCCGTTAATTGTTAGCTTTCTGCCTAATAAGCTCTTTAAATAACAAATTCTTAGCTATTAAATGAGGTAAATATCTCTCTGCAACATATTGGCAAATTCTGGTCAGCAAAAGTCTGAAATACGCTATGTGCTCAGCTTTCTAGTAGAAAGGAAAACCCTGGCTACTATCCTGCCTACTCACACCCACGTGTACTCAAACACAAAAGTAAATGAAGTGCACAAATTCAGAAGTTTACAGACAAACTAAACCATGGCTTGGAAAAGGAAACCACCTCAAATTAGTAAGATCTAGTAAGACTAACAGAAAGAGAACAGAAACTTTTGATCCATCACGAAATACTTTCACTCCTAAACATTCCCGGGGAAGTACCAACCATATTGACTCATTTCACTGTGTTCCGAAGGTCGCCTCAAAAAAAGTTAACACTGATACTAATCCACGTAAAATACTGTAATGCATTCATCATCACATATATTCCTAACTGTACTGTTTTCTAATCTGTATCTCCTAATTATTTTCACCCTTTTGATGTCTCTCCCATTTCTCCTCCCAAAATCTCCTCTGGCAATGAACAGCATCTTACGTAGAACACTAAAGTTATGTGATCTAATGAAAAAGCTGTCCTCCAGTAGTTAATCTGCTTTAGTGTTGGAGTTTCATGTGAAGGTAGAGATCTTATCTGTGATACTTAAAACACAATTCGAAAAGAACGGAAAGGAACTTCCATTCTTCCCNCGTAGAACACTAAAGTTATGTGATCTAATGAAAAAGCTGTCCTCCAGTAGTTAATCTGCTTTAGTGTTGGAGTTTCATGTGAAGGTAGAGATCTTATCTGTGATACTTAAAACACAATTCGAAAAGAACGGAAAGGAACTTCCATTTTTCCCCTCCTGGAAAGCTGTACAAAGCATTTACAAGATATCATCTAGCAAGAAATTATCCATACCTTTGACTCCAGCAGGCATTTTTAACAAAATTTTGGATACATGGATTTCCACTGCTTAGGCTTTTGGGTATATGTAAGGAAGGAGCAGTTTTTCTCAACACTTGCTGATTCACAACAACTTAAAATTCAAACCACTGTTAAATAATAATAAAATCTGTCTGAAACTTACCAGAACTTTTTTTACAGCTTTACAAAGAAAAATGAAGTAAAAATCCATCTGCAACCTATTACCGGCAAGTTCATACAATATATAACTACCTGCAATGATAGATAAATTGTAACATCTATTGTTACATGAGATCAATGAGAGCAAAGCCCTGGATTTAGCAGCAGATATTTTGAAAAATTCTCCATTGAATTGTTCTCCTAACTTCTTTCTGAAACAGTTATCGCTGCTGGCTATTCTAGGTACATTCTTATATTTTGCTTTCCTCTGTCATATGCAAGCACTTCCAGTGAAGTCCTAGTCACTGCAAGTAACATCCATCATGTATTGTTTGCTTTGGCATGACGATCCTTCCTCACCGTGCCTTTGTTCATCACATGCAATCATTTTATCTGCTTTTAGATTAGACTGCACTTCTGGGCAGAAAACTTGTGTGTCTGAATCCTCATTATAACAAGACCTCTGAGAACTTCTATTTCCAATGATGTCTTTTGAACATTCATGGAACCGGTTCTTTAAACTATCGCACATAAACACATGTGTTCTCCCCTGCTTAGTATGTATTTTTCTACTGAACTGCATATTTAAAAAGTAAAATAAAAACAAAAGACAACAGCATGAGTATCAAATGGAAAGAAAAAAAAAATCTCCCAGAGTATACCTCAGGCTGCAGATGTCTGAAATAAAAGAAACCATCAGCTTCTGGACGGCTGTAGGTTAAATGTGGAAATTTATATGAACACGTTCACTACATTACTCTCTTAACACATGTCAACAGATACAGTGTAATCAGTATGCAAATAGTTATCACAGATTATCACAGATCATACACTACTTAAACAGCAGCTAACAAAAGCAATCACTTGGTGAAAAAATGGTAGACCCCTCAGAGGTTTGAGAAATAGTGGTTACTTTGTACTGGTAAGGTGTAATGAGATCACAGACAAAACCACAAATAAATCACATTTTGGAGTAAGATTTAGAAATGAGTGTATGACAATTGTACTTAGTGTTGCCCTAAAGCCAATGCATGGCATTAAGATTATTAGAGTTCTATTAATAATTCTTTGTAAAGAATCGGTTATTTCTCTCAAAACCTTGGGAAAAAAAATCTGGAAAATAGTCTGCATTAATCCAATACTACATTCCTCAAGTTTTACATAGCGCTAATTTGTGGCAAACTTCTAGTTGGTAGCAACAGGACCTCACGGTTTTTCAGAAGAGTTAAATCGTACAGAACTCCCTCTTTCTCCAGACTCTTGCAAGTGCTTCAGAAGTTGTTTCAAAGCAATATTAATAGTTCTATGAGTAATTGCTGCTGGAGGGAGACAGAAAATAGACCTTCCTGGGAACAAAACTGTAAATGATGTTACATTCTTTATCTCTGTATAAGCAGAAGTGGTTAGATATTAAAAATATACTTCCCAAGAAAGCTGAATTACATAGAACCAGAAATACTCATTCAAAATGTGTTTCTGGGCTACATTTTTAACTCCTCTTTATAGGAATGATTATGGAAATAACTTTGCTGAAAAGCCCCAAGGAGAAAGTATAGCAAAAACCTGTGTCTTTAAATGAAAATGAATTTAAACATAAAATATTGGAATTATTGTCATTCAACACTTTGGCAATATAATAATATTTTATAAAGGCTTTTCAGATCCTCCAGTAAAGGAATAATCCATCTCTGATTCATAAAACAGTTGTTAGCTCATAGAGTTCAGATGTAAGTATTCTACGCTCCTTCCCTCTCTTATTTCTGGCACCAAGAAACCATGTAATTATACCCAGCTTTAAGATCCAATCAGTGTGCAACCTCTGTTTTTCCTTCACATAGTATCTTTGCTATACCTCAGTATCTGTGTTATGCTGCAATTAATCAAAATATATTCAAATAAATAGGAGAGCAAATGAAAAAAGAGCTCGCACATTAAGAGTGAACTATGTTCTCTGGCATTTACCCACATTATAGTGTGATATTAAAATAAAACATAAACTCCTGCTGTGCATGTGCTTTACTGACATAGTTTACCACATGGTTATACACCCATTATACGTCCATATTTCACCCCAGTGCCAGTCTGTTACTACCTGATTAAGGACATAAATTTACATAGCGATGACTGGTTCAAACTCTTTCCACTTGAAATACCTAGACAGTAATATTCCTAGAACAAAATTGTCCACAAAGCTCCAGATGGAACATACAATGGTGAGGAAAAGTTGAGCGGTTTATATTTTGAAAAGATTTGATCCAGAAGGGATTGAGGAAAAGCAGAAAACTAGCATGTGCTGTGCAATATATCTAGTTTTGGTAAAGAATATTTCCTGCATAATACTTTGTCAATGACATATCAATAGATCTATCTATCTAACCCTGCTAGGTACAAGTAGCTCAAAGGAGTGAAAATCAATGACCAAAACCCCAAAAGACCTCCAAAATAATGAGCAAATCATATTACAAACAAACAAAAATAAAGGAATAAAAGATCTTCACTGGGACATTTTTGATACAGAAAAGACAGGAGAACAAGCCTCTAAGAGCTATGACTTAAATACCCTGGGACTGTTCTCTGGCACTGAGATCACCAGCATGGAAAAGCTTGTGCTGCTGCTATTAAGTCTTACTCTCCAAAACAATCAGGTCAGGACAAGGTGTATCTGAACCATGCCCTACTGGGGATGGTCTCTGGTCTGCTCTGACTTCTGGACTGTGCCCAGGAGCTGCTTCAAGGAGTCTTATTTGGCCTGGGCCAAAACCATGCGAGGAACAAATCCAACAATTTAACAATGCAGGCAATCTGATTCCAATGGTTGGAAACATTCCTAGGACCTGTTTTATTTAGTATAAATACAGCCTATGTTGCCACTAGAGATTTGCTATTGATAGGCAAGTTATGTGGAAGATATTGCAATGACAGGTTTATGAATGACAGTACGAAGCCTTCATATAAAAGACAGATCTCTTAGAGAAGAATTGAACAGATTTCACTTCTTATGAAGCAATAGTCCTTTTCAGAATGCAATCAGGAAAAGGCACTTGAAGCCTCTACTAATACAAAATGCACGAAATACACATTTTCAGGTTTATTAAATTATACAGAAAAAATGTATCATACTTAATATAACTGATTTATGATCTATTATATTGATCATATCATTAAAATAATAAACTTTAATTTAGAAATATGCACTCACATGAACACTTTCTGAATTCAAGATATCCTAAGCTGTATGCTTTTAGAAACAAACATAAAAAACGTTCTAGCTTCAGAGGCAATTACTTTAAGGTATAAAGTGACACACTGACAGCAGTATTATCAAACACAGCAAATATAGCAACATGTCTGTGTTTACAGGCTAGTCTATAGGCTTGTCAGACATGTCCAAAGTAAAATATATTAAGTACAAACTTTATCAAATGATTTAAAAAACCTCTTAGAGTTGTATTTACGACGGAATTTATGCACCAAATAAAAAGCATTACTAGAGTATAATCTGACTGTGAACAATCTTTTTTATTTCTAAGGAAACTTCCAAGTTGATGAAAAATCAAGAACGAGAACTTGATAAGGTAACACACTCAACACTGTAAAATACTATCAGGAGGTCCTATACAAATAATAAAATCACAGAGCTAAAAAAAAAAAAAAGGACAACTTGATTCTTGATTACTTGTGGAATGGCATTATGACCAGAAGATTTAATCATAAAAAAAATCAGTTTGCATTCTTAACTCCAGAGAAATGGTCCAAATTCAGAAACTCCCATTCCTCTTCTTCACTTTCCCCAAAACAAAACAATCTAAACCTAACTCCATATAAATATTTAATACCTCTCTTTGAAAAATAAAATATCTTGTTTATTTTACATAACAAATGTGAAAGCAACCTTTCTTTCTGTTTACAGAAGAAAAGAAAGTAGCAAGTCCTTGGCCAAGTTGTCTTCTTGTGGCTATGCTGTAGGACATGCAGAAACTCTGTTTTAACCTCTTTTAACTTCCAGAAAATAAATGGGACAGCACATGTTCAATCAAAGTAATTATATTACCCGAGGCTTCCCCCTCAAATCTGCAGCTGCTAGCTGAAAAGCAGTGAAATGAGGTCACAAAGATGAACACAATGACTTCCAGAGCTACAGAGACACTCCTGGATGTTCCCTTACTGACAAAGTACTTGAGCTGGCAAATATTTCCTTTGGATCAGATTTTTTCATATCAGCACATGAAATTTGTTTCGCCTGTTACTAACCAGACCTACTCTGGACATCTAAGTTGTGGCAGAAAGCAGGTACTGGGCACAGCACACCTGCTGCACAAAAGAAATGAGCAGTCAAAGAGTCCAAGTTGGGAGTCACCTCAGGAAGTCTCTATTCAACCCTCGTGCTCAAAGCAGCATCAGCTGTAAGATTAGCAAAGATTGCTCAGGGCCTTACCCAGTCAGGAGAACGTCTAGGGCTGCAGACTGCAGAGACGCCCAGGCAGCCTAATCCTGCACTTGACTGTCTTCACAGTGAAAAAGTATCTATCTCCTTCTATTCATACATACTCACTGCCAAATATGCAGAGAGAACTCTACACGATTTGTTTAGTAAATCTAATCTCACTAGCACACATGCAGACAAACTATATACCATGTGAACTACACACGTGGTATGTCACCATTTGCAGCTGGACAGGCTCCATGCACTCACGTCTTGAGATCTCAGGCATGAAAAAATAATCCCTTGTTGAAAGCTAAGAGTATTTGCAAACGCATAAATTTATTGTCACTCGGTGATCCAATAACCATTATCTGCAACTGCTATTGCTGTTACTTTCAGGAGACACCACTGTGTCTATAAAAGAAAAGAAAAGAAAAGAAAATTATATATAAAAGAAAAGAAAATTAAAATTTGCTTCTACATAATTGATCAACTCTCAAAATAATACCGCAAATATGACTACATGCAAGTCATCACGTCACCTTTAGGGTTATGTAATTAAAATAGTAAACAACTTATTCTCATCTACCAAATTAGTGTAAGAACAAGAGGAGACATTTCACTTTGTTAGATGTGAATACACAGGGATGTTGAGGTAGGATCCCAGTTTTCTTTGTAACTTGCNCACTAGAGATTTGCTATTGATAGGCAAGTTATGTGGAAGATATTGCAATGACAGGTTTATGAATGACAGTACGAAGCCTTCATATAAAAGACAGATCTCTTAGAGAAGCATTGAACAGATTTCACTTCTTATGAAGCAATAGTCCTTTTCAGAATGCAATCAGGAAAAGGCACTTGAAGCCTCTACTAATACAAAATGCACGAAATACACATTTTCAGGTTTATTAAATTATACAGAAAAAATGTATCATACTTAATATAACTGATTTATGATCTATTATATTGATCATATCATTAAAATAATAAACTTTAATTTAGAAATATGCACTCACATGAACACTTTCTGAATTCAAGATATCCTAAGCTGTATGCTTTTAGAAACAAACATAAAAAACGTTCTAGCTTCAGAGGCAATTACTTTAAGGTATAAAGTGACACACTGACAGCAGTATTATCAAACACAGCAAATATAGCAACATGTCTGTGTTTACAGGCTAGTCTATAGGCTTGTCAGACATGTCCAAAGTAAAATATATTAAGTACAAACTTTATCAAATGATTTAAAAAACCTCTTAGAGTTGTATTTACGACGGAATTTATGCACCAAATAAAAAGCATTACTAGAGTATAATCTGACTGTGAACAATCTTTTTTATTTCTAAGGAAACTTCCAAGTTGATGAAAAATCAAGAACGAGAACTTGATAAGGTAACACACTCAACACTGTAAAATACTATCAGGAGGTCCTATACAAATAATAAAATCACAGAGCTAAAAAAAAAAAAAAGGACAACTTGATTCTTGATTACTTGTGGAATGGCATTATGACCAGAAGATTTAATCATAAAAAAAATCAGTTTGCATTCTTAACTCCAGAGAAATGGTCCAAATTCAGAAACTCCCATTCCTCTTCTTCACTTTCCCCAAAACAAAACAATCTAAACCTAACTCCATATAAATATTTAATACCTCTCTTTGAAAAATAAAATATCTTGTTTATTTTACATAACAAATGTGAAAGCAACCTTTCTTTCTGTTTACAGAAGAAAAGAAAGTAGCAAGTCCTTGGCCAAGTTGTCTTCTTGTGGCTATGCTGTAGGACATGCAGAAACTCTGTTTTAACCTCTTTTAACTTCCAGAAAATAAATGGGACAGCACATGTTCAATCAAAGTAATTATATTACCCGAGGCTTCCCCCTCAAATCTGCAGCTGCTAGCTGAAAAGCAGTGAAATGAGGTCACAAAGATGAACACAATGACTTCCAGAGCTACAGAGACACTCCTGGATGTTCCCTTACTGACAAAGTACTTGAGCTGGCAAATATTTCCTTTGGATCAGATTTTTTCATATCAGCACATGAAATTTGTTTCGCCTGTTACTAACCAGACCTACTCTGGACGTCTAAGTTGTGGCAGAAAGCAGGTCCTGGGCACAGCACACCTGCTGCACAAAAGAAATGAGCAGTCAAAGAGTCCAAGTTGGGAGTCACCTCAGGAAGTCTCTATTCAACCCTCGTGCTCAAAGCAGCATCAGCTGTAAGATTAGCAAAGATTGCTCAGGGCCTTACCCAGTCAGGAGAACGTCTAGGGCTGCAGACTGCAGAGACGCCCAGGCAGCCTAATCCTGCACTTGACTGTCTTCACAGTGAAAAAGTATCTATCTCCTTCTATTCATACATACTCACTGCCAAATATGCAGAGAGAACTCTACACGATTTGTTTAGTAAATCTAATCTCACTAGCACACATGCAGACAAACTATATACCATGTGAACTACACACGTGGTATGTCACCATTTGCAGCTGGACAGGCTCCATGCACTCACGTCTTGAGATCTCAGGCATGAAAAAATAATCCCTTGTTGAAAGCTAAGAGTATTTGCAAACGCATAAATTTATTGTCACTCGGTGATCCAATAACCATTATCTGCAACTGCTATTGCTGTTACTTTCAGGAGACACCACTGTGTCTATAAAAGAAAAGAAAAGAAAAGAAAATTATATATAAAAGAAAAGAAAATTAAAATTTGCTTCTACATAATTGATCAACTCTCAAAATAATACCGCAAATATGACTACATGCAAGTCATCACGTCACCTTTAGGGTTATGTAATTAAAATAGTAAACAACTTATTCTCATCTACCAAATTAGTGTAAGAACAAGAGGAGACATTTCACTTTGTTAGATGTGAATACACAGGGATGTTGAGGTAGGATCCCAGTTTTCTTTGTAACTTGCATTTAAAAGAAAGTTTGCACATTTCCTAGCTATTAAAAGTTACCTTGTAAAGAGAGAATGGCTGCTCAGTTGTAATTTTTAAGTTCTTTATAGATGACAAAAAGACTTTGTCAGCAACTAAATACTACTTTCAAGTCTTTTAGCATGTACTAAAACTTTTTATGGTATAGCTTCTAAAACAGAGAAATTTGATCGTGTATGTGTTCAGGTTTCTGGCGTCACTGAAGGATTACCTGACAACAAAGAACCAATGAGAATTAATTTGGAAATAAACATAACTTTTATCTAAAAACACCCCAGCGTGAAGAAGAACAATGAAAAAGAATCTTAAAGATGTAATCATGCTCAATTAACTGACTTAGAGTCTTGCTGTCAGGAAATACAATTATCACATGCTGATCCAGTTACTTTTTTCTGAAAAACAGAAAGAAAAAGGAAAAGGAAGAGGAAAACGGAAAAGGAAGAGGAAAAAGGAAAAGGAAGAGGAAAAGGAAAAGGAAAAGGAAAAAGAAACACTTTAAAAGATTTGTAGACTGCAGGCATAACAAAGTTTGGCAAAAAAAGAAAATGGTTTAATCTTCTGAGGAATATCATGCAGTTCAAAAATACTGGATTGTGTGTTTGCATACTTCAGAAATCTTGTTAAGAAATAGTCTGTTTTATCTTAAAATCCCAGCTTTTTGAATTTCTTTAAAACTTGTTGAACCTATTTAGTCCATTCGCACATCAAACAGAAAAAATATTTTTCTTGTGTAAACAGACTTGGCCAGATTGTAGAAGCCCATTAAATATCATTTCTGCTAAGGCTGAGATTTAAATTAATTTCAATTCTATGCATAAAGAGTTATGAACTGCAGTTCAGAAAGCAAAAATATTGAAATACATTAAAACTGATAATATGCACCAGTTAATACTAAGTCGAAGCTAAAAATAATTGAGAGCAGCGAGAATTGTGGAAGTTGCGGAAATGTATATGCAAGAGAAAAAAATAAATTCCATAGTAAGGAAAATTGTGCTTTTCTTCAGTATCCCTTAGAATAAAACATTCTTCCATAGTTAATGTTGTTGAAAGACGCTTATCAAGTACTCCCACACGAAGGGGCCCAAAATGAAGATTGATTGATTATAATAAAACCTTTTAAAAGAGAGAAAATGGTCTGGCTAGGGACTATTTTAATTTTCATCACAACATTAGGTATCAAGTTATTACTTTCTTGTAGGTATCATTAAAGAACTTTTGCAAAGGTTCTCTGAGCATTATCATCAGCTGAATACGAAAAGATCACTGAAAACTAAAAAATGCAATTTTTTTGAAGGAGACAGCAACTTTAATTAAGCTATATAATTTTCTGACTAGTAATATTATATGTCACCATTATGCTAAGCTGGGCAGGGGCAGCAACAGGGGACTGAAGAAGGACACGGAAATTTTGTTCCCCATTTGTGCCTATCACCCCAGCTACAGAGTTAGCACACGTTCATAGCACAAAACTCTCTTTGCTCCGAACTTCTGACATTAGCCCTTCCACAGCCACATCGAGTAGCATTGTTCAGGACATTGGTATGCCAGTTGAAGAAAACTATAGAGAAGGTAAAATGCTGTGTAGCACCATGAAATGTGCTTTTCTGTCCTTCAGATCTGCATTAGGCTCACCACTGAACTGAGGTGAAGCATGAAAAAAGGTCCGTATTCGCCTACCTTACTCATTTCTGGGCTGAATCTAGCTTTGTAACCCAGAGATATTGCAGTGTTCTGTTATATAAAATACACTGAAACAAATAAACAAACTGGAAAACCTCCATCATATGCATTATAACATCTCTTTCATGGTCTTCAGACCATGGCCTCAGACTTTCCCCTCTGACATGCCCACATAGAAGCTTTTAGTCTTGATGAAGGCTCGGAAGGTCATTTCTGAGCTAGTTTGCTACTAGGGGAAAAGAAAGAAAATTTGTACCAGTGCTAAAACCTGTTCACTTAGAGAAACCAATAATCTAATGCAAGGTCAGCTATAGGAATGTATTTCTTCTAAATAGAAATGTATTTCCTCTACGTAGAAATAAATGACTGAATGAGAAAACAATGTGAAATATGACAAAACGAAGCATGTTTACTAGCCGGATCTTACCTAAAGAAGGCATGGTGTATGCCAGCTCAAAATCAACTCTTCATTTCCAAGACATAGGGATTTTATTTTAGTTTTTTCTTTCTCTATGTTGAATATTTTAGAGCTGGAAATTATCCGGTTACAGTGACAACGTTCCTAAAACTGCTACTGCTGTGGTTACTCACTGATTTCAAATGGAGAAACACAGACTCACCCAATAGCAGTCTGGAAAGCTCACTCTATATTAAGGTACACGTACATTGCGTTATGTTATGTTGCCCTGTTCTGGGTATATAAAGGGAAATGGAGAACTTGTAATTCATTCAAGTGACTGAACAAGTAATCAAAATCCCTGGAAGTATCTGACTGCCCAGCAGGATCTCCTTACACAGAGAAGAACAACAAAGATGATGACAATAGCAAAAAAAATTAATAATAACCACTCTGAAATAATCCACTTAGATCTGGATAGATAACTGGCATAGGCTAACAGAGTTACCATGAGTTTACCATGTTTTCAGTCGCATGACAGGTGATGGATATTTTCAAATTCACATGTATAGAGACTGGAAAAGAGAGCCCAGAATTACAGACACTGAAGTAGTAAGATTCACTTAGATACTGTCAGATATAAAAACCAAACCTATCAAAACCCCCACAGACGTGTTTTAAATACACGCAAATGTTTTATGTATTATAAGGCGATTGGAATGGAATTAATTACATAACAAAACCATAGGTAATTACCCTAGGTGCCTTTACAATGAATGAAAAAACAGGTTTATTTAGCATATGATTAATTTCTAGCTAAAGAAGCAATCTAGAATAGGTCAAATGAGTTATGCCCTAAAGTGGACATCTTTATCTTAAACATAAAGGTTAACCATCTCTGATGCAGATGTGTATACCGTAGATATCTAAAGCTAGGCAAGACGAATCACAGTCAAAATGACTAGTTAAGACATCAGTAGGTCAGTTATAAAAATCTGGTATATTGAAAAGATTGTCAGATCATGTTTATGTATATCCACTGGTGCTTTAAAAAACAAACAAAAAAAAATTAGTCTGAGAGCTCTTACTCCTTTCACTTCTCCTTGAGAATGAATTTGTGCTACACAAACCTTTGACTAAGTGTCTTACGTGTCAGTGTTTTAAAACTGCTGAAGTTCCAAACTACCGTCTAGGTTCCACTTTAAAATTGCAGTAAATTAAACAACAGTTCTTAAGTTGTCTCTAAGTGGCTATAATTAAATCTTCACTCCTAATGATGCCGTCCATTCCAAGGACAAATTCAATACGGTAAGAGGTCTAGGAAAGTAGAATTATAGCAAAATCCTATAGCTTGGCATACATCCATGAGTAAAGGGCATACAATAGCAGTTCAACAGTTTCTGCAGGAGCTGCTGAAAGAGAATCAGTCTGGAGAGGGTACAGATGAGACACACTAAGAGATACAACCCCATTTTCTTATTCTGCCTCTCCATCTCTCTTCAACTATTTATCTCACAAATAAATTCTTGCTTTGTCAGAGGAAGCTTAACCAAATTCTACTTTATATAATTCATTCTCGAGCAAGGTATAGCTGCGCTAATAGACCAGAGGTACTCAACATTATGGTGTGTGTCCAAATTCAGATATTAACAGATTCCTTGAGTTTCCTCTACTTTTCTTGGAAGCTCTTATCCTTAACCCTTGTTAGATTAGTTGTTGTCAAGGAATTCACAAAGCCTCCTCCTGTTAACATGCCCAGGTTAACAATGGATGACAACAATGGGTAGGAAAGTGAGTTTTAACAGTGTGTGTGAATGGAATATCCTATTGAGAGATGATGTTGCCCCAAACCAGAGAGTCCTAAAGTGGAAATTATCAATGACAAGCTTTGCATAGAATCATAGAATCATAGAATGGTAGGGGTTGGAAGGGACCTCTAGAGATCATCTAGTCCAACCCCCCTGCTAAAGCAGGTTAGCCTAGAGCAGGTTGCACAGGAATGCATCCAGGCGGGTTTTGAATATCTCCAGAGAAGGAGACTCCACAACCTC